>CM035796.1:3816535-3843087 GCA_020466265.1 Siphamia tubifer
AAATATTTATCAGGAAGAAGTGCACACAGTGGGGCTGGGAGTCTTAAAACAATGAAAAGCAAACAACAACACCCCCCCCCCCACACACACACCCCCGTTCCTCTGCCAGCTCACAGACCCTGAAGAGACGGTGTGTGGTTTACTACAGAGGACGTTCCTCTGGGAGCGCAGGAGTG
Source organism: Siphamia tubifer (assembly GCA_020466265.1). Classification (NCBI taxonomy): domain Eukaryota; kingdom Metazoa; phylum Chordata; class Actinopteri; order Kurtiformes; family Apogonidae; genus Siphamia; species Siphamia tubifer. The sequence continues at coordinate 3,816,712 of CM035796.1, forward strand.
GGGACTGTAAGGTATATCATGTGTCGTAACACTGCTGAATAGGATGTTATGTGAGCCTGGGGACGAAGGACAGCTGATTTATATGTTTGTGTGAAGCCAAAAGACAAAGACAAGAGCAGGGGGGTCAAACTCCAGTCCTGGGGGGCTGGGGTCCTGCATGTTTTAGATGTTTCCCTCTGCCATCACCATGGAAACCATTCCTTCATTTCACTATCTTCTGCAGAGATGGTGATGGTGATGATGATGATGATGATGAGGAGGAGGAGGAGGAGGAGGAGGAGGAGGAGGAGGAGGAGGAGGAGGAGGAGGAGGAGGAGGAGGAGGAGGAGGAGGAGGAGGAGGAGGAGGAGGAGGAGGAGGAGGAGGAGGAGGAGGAGGAGGAGGAGCTGATTATTAAGTCTTTTGAATGGATGGTTTAGTGGAAATATTCTGAAAAATTTAACTGTTCTTTCCTTCTTTCTATTTTTTACTGAGTTTTGTTCATGGAACAGGTGTCGAAAGTTTTAAAAAAAAAAGTAAACATTAAATGTGCTGGAACCAAATTTCAATACTAGTTCTTTTTTTTGCATTTTTTCAACGATACTTTTAATTTTGTAAATATTTATTGGTTTTTCTTCATTTTGTTTATTTTTCAAAAAATGTTTTTTAAATATTATTTGTTTCATTAATTTTGCTCCATTTGTCTTACTTTCTTCATGTTACTAATTATTTTGTCAGTTTTTTTTATTCTTTTTTTCCATTTTGTTGATGACTTTGACCATTTTTCTTCATTTTGTTGCTTATTTTAATTCTTTTTACTGTGGAACTGCTAAACTTTCAGGAGTTAAAGGGTTAAACTGAATCATGTGGAAGAAGGAATTATCTAAAACATGCAGGACACTGGCCCTCGTGGACCGGAGGTTGACCCCTACAGTATGGAATAGAGAGAGAGCGCGAGTGGGCGAGCAAGAGAGAGAAAGAAAGAGAGAGAGAGACACTGACAGAGATCTGGGTCAAATAACTGCTGCAAATTCACTTTCAATTACGTGTGAAGATTTTGTTTGACTTGACATAAAGAGATCATCTCATTGACCCTGATTCACGGTTCTGCTCTAAAACTCAGCAGGTCATGTGCCCCCCCCCCCCCCCCCCCCACCCCCCAATGTGACAATCAAGTTCGTGCAGAGTCAGTGGAGGTTCAGTCCAGGGGTGTCGAACTCATTTAAGTAACAGATAAATAACATTAACTCCAAATGTTAAGAGTAAAAAAAAAGTCAAATTCAACAATGAAAATGTTTATATCGATTGAAACCATCCTTTCAAACAATGTGAATAACATCAATAAAGTGAACGAATGAGCGGAATTTTAAATATTACGCTTTTGTTTGTCATTTCTACATTTTGATTATAAGTTACAGATCTGAATGGGTCAACAAATGCACAAAGCATTTAACATCAGGAAGAATATTGTTTAAAATTGCACTGATTTCACTTAAAATATTTCAAATTCTTTATATTTGTTCAGATTATTAAAATGTTTGGACAAATGTATAATTAGCTTCAGTGTAAATATGTGAAAATAATATTTACAAAAAGAAAATTATGGAGTTGTGAGTATTTATAGATTAATTTGACAGTACTTTGCTGGTTCTGACCCATTTCAGATTAAATTAGTCTGACTGTGGAACCTGAACTAAAATGATTGTTCATATCTTAACTATTTTTACATTTCACAAATTCATCCCAAGGGCCGGACTGGACCCTTGGGTGGGTCAGATGTGGCCCCTGGCCCTTGTCACTGTTTGTCCCCATCAGTCTCCATCAGTTTTGGTGTAAATTTCTTTTATTTTACACAAACTGAAGTTAATCCAGTTTAATGGAATTTTGAAATTTTCTTAGTTTTATTGTACTTAATATCATTATTCATCCACTAATTAAATAAGTTTATTCCCTAAACATTTAAAATATGATAAAACAAGTTGCATGATTTAACTAAAAAATACACTCAGAAAGCGCAGACTCCTCCAAGGCAGATCACCCCTCCCTCTTTCACTTCTGCTTCGACAAAACAAATTAAACACACACACAAAGTTCAGTCTAGAAATGTAAGCGTAGCTTCAGTGTAAAACTGACACTCTGTACAAAGAGACCATATGTTCACTGTGGTAAGTGTTAAAATTAACTCTATTATTAACACTGGTGATTAGACAGTGTATGAAGAGGGAGAAGTCGGCTCGGCCCTAAAGGCTGACAGTTTCCTTTTCATGTCATTTCTTCCACTGTGTAAATCTTCCTCCTTATGAAACTTGTCAATATTAATCTTTTGTCGAGGAGGGTGGACGGTGTTTACATAAGACATTTCCAGTGTGGGCAGAGCGACAGACGCTCAGCTCCACTCTGCCCACACAGGACGTGTCTGCTTTAAAAAGGCATCAACTCCTGACAATAAAGAGGAGCACAAAAGACAGACTGGAAACATACGAACAGTGGTTCCTCTACTGACCACAGACCCAGATAACCAATGATCCAAGTAACCAAAAAACTTTGCCCCAATTATCGTCTCTGAATACGAAAGAAATTCTATTAATGAAAGCTCTGAGACAAATACAGTACTGTATGTACGTTACTATTCGTAACTACGTAATCTACGTAAATACGTCACATACGTACTGTACTTATCAGCTACCCATGATGCTTTTGGTGACCTTTGACCCCTATTCATCTTCAGTTTTTCCCAGTGTGTTGATTTAAACTTTATTAGAGTATGTTTTATAAAATGACAGTAAACAGGTCGATGGTGTCGCCCTGTTTGTGTGTGGCTGCTGTGTCTCCATGGTAACACAGACACAGACCAGCGCTGTTAGTATCAACAGTTCAGCCCAAGGGTGCAGAAGAGTATATGACCCACAGACTATCATTAACTTAAGGATAATTGGTCAAAACTTGGACTCCTCAAGCCTGTAGACGTGGACCATTCTACAGAACCTGGATCTGCTACGACGCTCAGAACCAGCGTCCTACAGCGGAGTCTTCCCCCACAGAGGCTCCGCCTCCAGACACCAGAGGTGGCGCGAGAGCAAGTAGAAGTGCGTCTGTGGATTTACGGCTAAGCTAAGAGCTAACCCGTTCAGACCATCGCTTCCATCAGCCCTGCTCGCCAACGTACACTCACTGGAAAACAAAGTGGACTACCTGAAGATTTAAACACAAGCATGATCCACCAGACTGATGCATCCTCATTCTGACCCAGACCTGGATCAACTCTTCTGTCCTGGACACCGACATTAGCCTGGACCCACTAAAATATCAATCTACATTTTATAACAACACATATTTCAAACAAAACTAGTACATTTTTATAATTTTTAAAGGGTTTGAGGGGTGATATTGGGAACCTTGTAACGAACCAGGCCTTTTACATGAAAAATGAGACTATTTATGAAAAATTCACAGTATAAAAACACTTCTGGAACTAATTAATTTGTAAGTAGAGGTACCAATGTGTGTGTGTGTGTATATATATATATATATATATATATATATATATATATATATACACACACACATATTCCTCAAGTACCATTTCATATTTCAGAGAAAAACACCTCGACACTAGTTTCATTTTCAACTCCATCCATTTAACAGAAAATCAGTTAATGAGCTGGGGTTAATTAAAAGTGCAGATAACAGCCGTCATTCCACTAGAAGTATCAACATATTCAGGCAAGAAAAAAATAAATAAAAAATTAGACTTCTGCAATATGTGCCAAGATGCCTGTGTTTCTAACCTGAACAACTGCTGCCTGTGCACACTGTTAATGACAGGAAGAAGAAAGGAATAAGTAGGAAAAAACACAAAATGATGTCTTTAAATACGCACAAACCCTTTGTAGAACGCGTTTGAGAACAGACAAACTATGTGCACTTCAAACACAGGAAACTACTGTTTACCTCCTTTTATAAACTAATATGCTTGTGTTTACTTCTGGTTGTTTTTTTTTTGTTTTTTTTTGCTTCTTGTTATTTATTTTAGTCATAGTTTGTGAGTCTTTTCCTGAGCCTTTTTATCTACTACTCATACTAAACCTGGGCTAAACCTAATTGTTTTCACTGTCAGTCTATTGCTGAGGTGTGTGGTCCATAAAATGTACAAAGAGGTGACCCACATTCCCCAAATTTACTGTCACAAAAGGGCAAGGAATGCAGAACGTGTCCTAATTTAAGAAGCTGTAATCAGAAAATACCGGCGCAGAGCTCGTAGAAAATGTGAGATTGTACAATGTCTCCATTAAAACTGTATTGACTTGAATCATACCAAGGTGAGTCAGACTGTTTCAACTGCCCCCACCCTTTGGTGCATCACAGAGGGACTGTCATACTGCACCTGCTGCTTTACAAACCTCTACACTACACTTTTTATTCTCCGTATCCAGGATAAAATGCTCCCAAACTTTACAAGTTGTGGTACTAGTACCTACAGTGTTGTACCTGAACGCGTTCATTGAACGATCGTTCACGAACTATATCATATTTTTAACGAATGTGAACGACTCGTTCACTTTTGAACTTATGAACGGGAAGTTGTGAACGCGGTTATTCTAGCATTTATTGAACTGCGCTCTTATGTAGTTCACATTTCATTCTTATCAAGTTGTAATTATTGAGTCCTATAAGGAATAAAATGGGATCAAAACACAGCATTATCATAGATGTCATTTTATTATTCCGCGGGGGGGGGCATGAGAGCATGAGAGAGACAGAGAGGGGTGCAGAGAGTTTTTGGGAGCGGAGAAAAAGAGTTAAATGTACAGAGTGTGACCGGCGACCGGAGCAGGTGTTGTCCTGTTCTTGGAATTAAACATTGAAAACGAAACTCACTGAAACCGCTCCTTGTGTTCTAAGAACCTGCAGAGGGAAGTTAACCCTGGGAAGAGGACGACATTTTCCCCTGATTTACTGACTACAGGATAACGTCAGAAACGGTTAATAATATGTTTACAATAATAACACAAAAAAACCTGAAAAAGTTCATTTTGGGATCCATGAACTTCTAGTTCATAATTTGGAAGAATGAACGATGAACTGAACTAATTCATATTGACTAACTTGAACTGAACTTTGAACTAGTTCTTAATCAAGGTGAACTTTCCCAACACTGAGTACCTGTATGTTACTGCTCACAGACACAGATGTTATTGTGCATGAGTGAATCTGACAGATTATAATCAACTACGATGTCTCACTCACCAATAGTCGAAAATGGAATTCATTATCGATTATTTCTATGATCGATTTTAGTCGATAACTTCGACTAATCGTTGCAGCTTTAGTTCATACACTTTAATCAATACTTTTCCATGATTACATACTCCTGAAAACTTTAAACAATAAGAATAAAAAGTTAAAGTGTTGTTAAAGTTTAACAATAAAATAAATGACAATGTGTGGTTCAACATTAAATTAACATTTATGTTCATGTTCCACTCAAGACACTTTCCACGCATTTCAATTTAATTTGAGTTAGATTTTAGTCCATTCTGGCATCACCACTTATATAATACAACCCAAGAAGTGAGTCAATTGTATTACAAAACATATGTATTTAGTAATACACTTCACAATACATAAGGAAATACATTGATTTTAATTAAAACTGTGTAAAAATATAGATCTGCTTTTGTCTTCAGTGCTTTTTTTTTTGTCAATATATAATCAAATCATATATTGCAGTATATTGGATAATATATAAGCACTACTTTTCCATACATGGGAAAATATTTCTGAATGTAATGCATTATATTTTTCAATATATTGCCATATATTTCTGTCCAACCCACGGTTTCACTCAAGTCTGAATTCTGGGTAAATTCTAGAAGGATTAAGAAACAATGGTTCTGTGTTTTGGTGCCAACTCCACCAGTGAAGCACTCTGAATTCACCATCAGACTGATACAAGCGTGTGTTACACAGCAAAGCAACAAGGGCTGTGGTTACTGTAGTTTAAGTTAACTGTTATGTTAAGGTAAGAGGAAAAAACAGTGGAATGTGGTGGATGTCATTTTATTCACTAATTATACGATGAAGGACAGTCCAATGATGAAGAGATTTTGGAAGAAAAATTGACATGGAAATGCCAATCACAGGAAAAGAAAAGGTAGAAAAGCCAGGGGGAAAGAATTAAAGACAAATAAAAGTGAAAGGATTTAACAAAAAGACAATGAGTGAGATGAAAAGAAGCTCGGCCTTTCAGTTTCTAAGTCATTTAACCTCAAAGGGAGGTTTGGTGTTTCAGTAAATGAAAGTAAAACCTTTTTTTTTCAGGTTTTTTTCTTCTTATCATTTCAAAGTCAAACAGCATGTGTGAAACTGTCGTGTTTGGTCAATGTCACTAAGATACAGAGGACAATAGTGGGACCGTAATAGACCCAACATCACTGGGAAACTAAATAAATCAATGTGTAACAGTTCCAGTGCTTCTGAAGATGATGGGATGTTAATGATCAGCTTCTGATTCTATGGCTTTAAAAGGAGAGGTCAAATTACAGCATTTTTCTTTCACATTTGTTTTGTACGTCTGTATGTTTTCGCTTCTACTTTGTTTCATTTTAAAAATGATTTAAACAGCCACCTGAACTGAGAAATATTTTATCTTGTTACTGCCTTATATTATTGTATACATTTGATATTTTTAGGAATGTAAAATTCTGTAGTTTTTCAGTTGGGCCCTTGAATTAATAAAGTATTATTAATTATTTTATTATTATTATCATGTAGTTTGTTTCTGTTATTGCAGCTTCACTTGTGTTGCATTTATTTGCAGCAGTTTGTTGATGTCGTGTGTTTGCACCTGTATATTTGGAGAAAATTAAAGCCTTTTAAGTGCACCTTACGGTCCAGAAAATATGTTTATATATATATATATATATATATATATATATATATATATATATATATATATATATATATATATATATATATATATATATATATATATATATATGTGTGTGTGTGTGTGTGTGTGTGTGTGTGTGTGTGTACATTTGTTAACTGAATGCAAATGCAAAGAATGAAATTATTATGGTGCTGTAATTTTGTAAGTGAATATTAAATAAATAGATGTGAAGGTTTTTTTTCCCAGATACACTGTTCACATCAGATGCAAATAAACACAGCCCTGTGTGTGTGTGTGTGTGTGTGTGTGTGTGTGTGTGTGTGTTTAAAATAATCTCTCATTCTTCAAATACCTCACTGTCACTGGGGCTGAGAAAACCTGCTATTCCTTTTTCCTCCCAATAATCCCCCTCTTTCTTCCCCAAGTTTTCACACCAGAGAATGTGTGTAGCTCAGTGTGTGTATGTGTGCTTGTATTTCTATCTTCATGGGGACATTGATACGTTTACACAGTCACACCATGGGGACCAAAATTCTTAAATATACTGTAAATAAAGGTCCCCACTAGTAAAATATAAATGATGTAGCCCTATAAATATATTAATTAGTTGTTTTTTTTTTTGGGTTTTTTTTTGCAGAAGTCCCCATAAAGCATGGGAGAAACAGGTGCAAGGTTAAACATGTATTTTTAAAAGGTTTGAAGATGTGATTTTTTAATGTGTTTTTTTAATTTGTCATTTTAATTTGTTATTTTTTATTATTATTTATTTTTATTTATTTATTTTCTAATTATTGTTTTTCTATTCATTCATTAATTTGTATTTATTTTTAAATTAATTCTTATTTTATTTAGTTATTTATTTTATTTTTAAACTATTGTTATTGTATTCATTCATTTTTAGATTTTATTTTTTGAAGTTAAAAAAAAGTATGTATTTTTTATTTTATTTTTTTAAAAAAGATAAAAGATTACACTCACTACCCGATGACCCAATGGTCCTCATGAGACATGTAAACGTGTGTGTGTGTGTGTGTGTGTGTCTAAGAGAAAAGTGTACACTGTGCCAGCAGCCTCTTATCCATGGTCAATGCATACAAAACCTCTTCTTTAAAACACACTCATATCAGCAGCAGCCACAAAATCAGGCCAGAATCTAGAAGGGCACAGGGTTACCCACCCCAGGGCGCAGGGGAACCCTGTCTGTTGGTGAGTGTGTGTTTACAAAATCAGAGTTCGCTGGTTCGCTACAGAGAGTGACTGTACGGTGACCGCCATAAATCTGCAAGACTCTCCATGTCAAATAAATAATAAAAAAAATACTTCACCGCAATTTTCCTCATATTTAGACAAAATAATTAATTATTCAGACCAGTTAAATAAGCAGATTAATATGGAAGCCTAGGGGGGAAAAAAGCTCATAAAAAGTCAAAATATGATATGATATGAAATAATGATGGGTGTACAATTTAAAATTCAATAAAAATAACTGAAGAAAGTCAAAATATTGAGATAAAAAGTCTAAATATTGAGATAAAAAGTCTAAATATTGAGATAAAAAGTATAAATATTGAGATAAAAAGTATAAATATTGAGATAAAAAGTATAAATGTTGAGATAAAAAGTGTAAATGTTGACATACAAAGAGCACCTGTTCAAACAGTTGAACCCAAATGTTGTAAAGATGCTCAATAATACTGTGATTCATAAATGCAATACACTGAGGAGTACTTTAAACATGGTTTCACCACAAATGAAATACTAGATTTTCTTGCTGTTTTTCAAATATATCTAGTGTGTGTATGGAAGACCATTTTCACCAGGAGATGGAAAAAACAGCTTAACTGTTTCAAATACATCATTTGTTAATGTCAGACTGTGGTGAAACAGCAAGAAAATCTAGTATTTCATTTGTGGTGAAGCCACGTTTAAAGTACTCCTCAATGTATTGCATTTATAAATCACAGTATTATTGAGCATCTTTACACCATCTGGGTTCAACTGTTTGAACATGTGCTCTTTGTATGTCAACATTTAGACTTTTTATCTCAATATTTTCAACATTTATCTCAGTATTTAGACTTTTTATCTCAATATTTCCACCATTTATCTCAATATTTAGACTTTTTATCTCAATATTTTCAACATTTATCTCAGTATTTAGACTTTTGATCGAAATATTTTCACCATTCATCTCAATATTTAGACTTTTTATCTCAATATTTTCGATATTTATCTCAATATTTCCACCATTTATCTCAATATTTAGACTTTTGATCGAAATATTTTCACCATTCATCTCAATATTTAGACTTTTTATCTCAATATTTTCAACATTTATCTCAGTATTTAGACTTTTTATCTCAATATTTTCGATATTTATCTCAATATTTCCACCATTTATCTCAATATTTAGACTTTTGATCTACATATTTTCACCATTCATCTCAATATTTAGACTTTTTATCTAAATATTTTCACCATTCATCTCAATATTTAGACTTTTTTTCTCAATATATCAGAAAATTTTGACTGTTTATCTCAATATTTTGATTTCCTGTGGGCTTTTTTTTCCCCCTGGTGGAAATGGGCTTCCATAGCTTAAGCAATAACTGAACCTTAAATTTAATATTCATTAAATCATCATTATGGAGCCCTTTTCTAAAGTATATACATACAAACAGAATGAAACTGTTCTGTACAGTATTAGTACCGTAAATTCACAGCATGAGAAGTGAATATTTACTTGAAAAACATTCAATCATGTCAGTGTAATTCCATATAAATCTTAAGAGTATGACAGGCATCCAGGAGCTCATAAATCGGGTCAATTATGCTGCTCAGTTTGACAGTAAGTAGGAGCATAAGTAAGTAGGTGGTTTTGTGTATCTAAGCACAAGGATAATTCCATCTGTCATCATTTTACACACACTAATTTCATATGTTTATTTATTTATATATGTGTACCTTTGACTCATTTAACTGAACTATAACCTACATCCTGAGGGTGTTCCTGTTTTTACTCTTCCTTGTTGTCCTCCTTTGTACCATTTATTGGGACAGACATGAGCATAAACACTGCACTGGAAAAATAAAGAGTAAAAACATCATTTGACAAAAACAGTTTTTTCATGGTCTGAACAGGATCAGACTCCAGCAGTAGCAACAGAGTCACCGTTAAAAACTGCAGGAGGCAACGATCAAACATCTAAAATATTAGTGCAACATTCCTTAGCACAGTAATAATATTGGTAACACTTTGTAATTCATTATGTATTAATCCTTTATTATATATCTGTTAATGTTTGTTCATTATGTATTAACCATTTATTACATATTTGTTAATGTTTGTTCATTTTGTATTAACCATTTATTACCTATTTTTGAAAGGGGAAAAAAACCAGCATTATAATGTCAATAACTTTATAGTAAAACCAGTATTTAAAGGGATTATCCTGAGTAAAAATAATTTTTTATTTGATTGGAAGTACATACAAATAGTTGATATTATGGGGACGGCCATAGCTCAGTTGGTACAGCGGGTTGTAACTGAAGGGTTGGTAGTTCAAATCCCTTGAGCAAAGACACTTCACTTCCCTCACACTGTGAAATGAATGTGTATGAATGTTCGGTGGTGGTCAGAGGGGCTGTCAGTCTGCCCCAGGGCAACTGTGGATACATATGTAGTTTACCACCACCAGAGCGTGCATGTGAGAGTGTATGAATAATGGGTCACAAATGTGAAGGGCTTTGAGGGGCCAAAAAAGTCTGATATAAATCCAATCCATTACTATTATAAAACTCACACCATTCAGATTACCTGAGAAATTTCGATTTTGCCGTTTTGAGCCGAACTGTGTGTGATGAGGACATGTGTTTGACATGTGTCCGTCTGTCCATGTGTCTGTTACGTTATGTTGTTCTTATGGTTCTATAACTAGTTTTATCTTTCGTTTTATAATTGTTGTTTTTTTATTGTTTTTATCTTATTTTGGAAAGGACCTTGTGTACCTTTCTGTATTGTAGGGTGCTATATAAATAAAATTTGACTGATTGAATATATATATATATATATATATATATATATATATATATATATATATATATATATATATATATGTATATATATTTAAGTACATGTGAGCTAAGGTTTGTTCTGTATGTTCTTAAAATAATGAGTAAAAACCCATACTTCTCTCCCCTTCAGGGGGTAATGAGACAAGGAAACATCACAAGGTTTTGGTGTGATTTTGAAGTCAGTAACTTTTTAAAGTTAAATTAGTAGAAAAATATTGAGGCAAAAATTCCAGAATTCTTTCACCGACAAAAACATAAAACCCAGTTTGGATTCCATGGGACGAGGACATGTTTTCTGATTTGTCAGAGAAGGTTGTAATAAAACAAACCCTGATGAAAGATCTGACTATTATTTTAAACACATACTCTCTAAGGACATGAGTTATCTTCACACACACACACACACACACACACACACACACAGACTCATTTCCATGTGTCATGAAGACCAAGTTTGTAATCAAGTAGCCATTGGGTAGTGAGTGTAAAAAAAAATTTTAACATAAAATTTAATTAAATAAGAAAAAATGCTAAATAAATTTACATTTAAAATTATATATTAAAAATTAATACTAAAAAATTTTACATTTGTTTTATTTTTCAAAAAATAAAAAACAAAAAATGTAAATATAAATAAAATAAATAAATATTTGAAAAAAGACAAAAAAAAAAAATCTTTTTTTTTTAAGTAATTTTGTATTCGTTTCCCTCATGCTTTATGGGGACTTCAGGACAAATTAATGTATTTATAGGACCACGGTAATTTCTATTTTACTAGTGGGGACCTTTATTTATATTTAACCTTTGTGGGGACCTGACTTTTGGTCCCCATGGTGCGACTGTGTAAACATATCAATGTCCCCATAAAGATAGAAATACAAACAGACACACACACACAATGACTCATCTTTGTTTTCTTCATATGTATAAACTAATGTAAGTAACTCTATCATTATTAATCATCAACAAACACATATTTGTGTTTTTTATCTTCAGAAGCAGTGAATCATCTACATACATTTCAATAAAATAAATTATTTCCACAAACACAGAATCATAATTTACACAGTGACTCACAGATGAGTCACTTCAGAGGTGTGTGTTTGAAGCCACAGGGCTACACACACACACACACACACACACACACACACACACACACACACACACACACACTGTTGTCAATAATCTCTCCCAGATCAACAGAAGACACTATACATCTAAGCTGGTCTGCACCAGACTGTCTCCATCTGGGACCCTCCCACAACTAAAGTGTTTTCAAAGAGACGACTTTGTTGTAATTTGGGGCTTTATAAATAAAATTGAATTAAAAATTGAAAAGGAGGGGCATTATTTAAAACCTTGCATGTGATTAGATAAAGAATCTGTCCATCATCTTGACTGAGTGATGAAAAGCACTGAGAGGGTAGACCTCTGCCAAGGAAGACCCCCCCCCCCTCGAATGAAGAGGGGTCCACTAAGGAGGTATTACATTTGGGTCTGTTTGTTTGTTTGTTTGTTTGTTTGTCAGCAGGATTACACAAAAAGTTCTGAATGGCTTTTGCTAACATTTGCAGGATGTGTTGGGGGTGTCACAAGGAACAAATGATTTGAATTCAAACACCAAAGTATGTACTACTATGTCCCTTTGTTTAAATCACATTAATGTTAGTTTAAGGTTTACCTTTATGGTCCTAAAGGGATTTGGGATCTAATATTATAACAGTAGCAGATGAGTGGTGGAGGACACAAGTGGAAAATAAACTAGGTGTGTGTGTGTGCGTGTGCGCCCCCCCCCCCCTCTCTCTCTCTCTCCCAGAACTTTCAGATTGGTACCAAACGATGCAGAATGAAGACTTGTACAATTCTCATAGTTGGTGTTATCACCTATGACCAATAGTTTTTAGATCTCTGGAGGTCAAAGGTGACGTGTCACAAAACTCACTTGTGTAAAACTGTGTCAAACATAGACATATCACACTATAACTTAATCAATACTGGATATATTACCATAATATTACACACACGGACACATATATACATATAACAAAATTATTAATATTGTAAAAGGTCAAAGGTCACATTTAGCAGAAAGGACAAAATCACATTATTTGCTCTAATATAAGAACAGGTCGTCATAGAAACGAGATCAGCACAAAGGGCGACATCAAGCGTTTTCTGAAAACTAGTTTTATATTCAATAACACACGTACCTTTGCTCAGTGGGGACATACTCTAACCCTCAGAAACCCATAAAATGTTTGAACATATTTAAAATGTGTTTGTTTATTATAATATAAAAGACACATGGATATTTTCATTGCGTGTTTTAGAATGTATTTTGTGGTTTATTTTATTTAGTTGATATGAAAATGTAAACCTGTGGGACACAAACTGCACCAGATTCAGAAAATCAGCGTCACATGCCACAGCTGTTTCCATCAGACTCACATTGATCTGAGTCGTTTAATACAAACTCAAGATAACATGTGACAACCAAACAGGGGTTTGTGTCAAAATGTGCCGTCCAGCTGTGAAGCTTCTTATAAATATGGAACAGATTTCAGAACCCAGAAAACATTTACATTTTCAACTAAAAAAAAAAAACAGAAGTCAACCCTCTCCTCCTGACACATGATTCTGGCTACGACGTTCAACAAAAAAAAAAGAACAAGAGAAGGGATGCACATGAGCTGGATTTAATGTCTGTGGAAAGTGGTGTCACAGTGAAAACCCAAAGTTAACAAAAACTAAACTGGAGGGTTAAGGCTGCGCAATGTGAGGAAAAAAACTGACACTGAAAATGATTTTTAACACTGAGAGACATATAGCATAAAAAAACAATAATAATGGGAAAATTAAATGTAATTACATTTAATTAAAAGATTTTTAAAAAATTAAATGAATAAAAATAATAATTGGAAAAAATATAATACAAATAAATATATAATAATTTTAATAATTAATAACATAAATACAAAATGAAAAAAATTAAGAGAAAAATGTATAAATACAAAATTATGTTTTAAAAATAAATACATATTTAAAAAAAAATACATAAAAAATAATAACTTTTTTTTAGGTAAACACATCTTCAAACCTTTGAAAAACATAGGTTTCACTTTGCACCCGTTTCCCTCATGCTTTAAGGGGACTTTCAGAAAAAATTATCAATGTTAATGACAGGGCCACATCATTTCTATTTTACTAGTGATATATATATATATATATATATATATATATATATATATATATATATATATATATATATATATATATGAAATAAAAATGTAACATATTTGCAGGACCTATCATGTGACTATTGCGCGCACACACACACACACACACAGTGATATCGATGTTCAAAGAATATATCGTGCAGCTCTATTCTATATATTTTTTTTATTTTTCTCCATGTTTTCCCCATCTTGTAAAATTGTCAATACCAGTTTTTTTTGTAAACTTGTGACTAAATAGACTTAAACATATTAAACACTAAAAACCAAAGTGTAAACATCAGTTTAAACGTCACCGTTGTATGTTGTGGCTTCAGCTGAAAACAGGAAGTAAAATTAAACATGTTTTCTATGTTTCCAGGTGTCAAACAGAACTGGATTTAAACTGTGTTAAATAAGCCTCCTCCTAACATTCCTGCTATGGTGTATTATCAAAGCTTATTTTTTACTACTTGGAACAAATAGTACTTTGAGGTTAAGTAGTACGTTCAGGTTAATTTCCAGACTATGAAGCCTTTACTGATCTGAAGTCAAATTAAATCCAGCAGCTAAAACGACTGCAGGTAAAACTCGGCTCAGTCCAGTCACATCCATCTGCCGTTAGCAGCGTCCAGGAAACACCTCATTCATTTCCCTCAGATGAAACCACCACTGTGGGTGTGCCAACACCCACTCCAGGTAACAAAAAAATAAAAATGCAGGAAGTTGAGCCTGGTTCCAGTTCTGCCAGACACCATCTGGAAACACACTTGCTAGAAAATCAAACATAACACACATTCTCAGGTGGCCGTGTTGTAAAACAAAGACTGAAAAATGGAGTGTTTCCCACAGGGTTCAGTT
Source organism: Siphamia tubifer (assembly GCA_020466265.1). Lineage (NCBI taxonomy): Eukaryota > Metazoa > Chordata > Actinopteri > Kurtiformes > Apogonidae > Siphamia > Siphamia tubifer. Next base: position 3,831,730 of record CM035796.1, read on the forward strand.
CTATTGGTGAATCTACAGCATGATGATCCTTTACAAATATTTTAAAGACCTTCACTATTGTTATATTTAACTGCACCAAGGACGTATTAAATATGGGTCTGTCTGTCTGTCTGTCTGTGTCTGTCTGTGTCTGTCTGTGTCTGTCTGTGTCTGTCTGTGTCTGTCTGTGTCTGTCTGTGTCTGTCTGTGTGTCTGTGTCTGTAGGACTATGCAAAAAGTTCTGAACCGATTTTGATTAAACTTTCAGGAATGATCGATAATGGGTCAAAGAAGAACCCATTAGATTTTGATCAATGAATGTCAAAGGTCACAGTAGAGGTCAACAGTTAAAACACAACTTGTCATATCTCAGGATTCAGACAATAGAATCTCATGGTTTTTTTCCCCACAGTTCCTACAGCTCAGTGCAAGTTAAAATCAAGACTTTTTAAGACTATTTATAATTACATTTAAGACCAAGCCGACAATGAACCAAAATTGAAAAGTAAAAAAAAACACATGAATTACCTGAGGGCAGTTGATTTTAACCAGAAGATGATTTTTTGGTCCAGTTGATGCTACATTCATGAACCAGAACTTCGAAATGTTTAATATATAACACACACACACACACTTGCAAAAAACTAAGTATAGTTAAATGAATACTACACCCACAGAATGACGTGTCCTCATTTTCTACTCACTCTAAATAGTTTTTGTAATATATATATATATATATATATATATATATATATATATATATATATATATATATATATACAACCAAAATGTTACCAAATACTTTACATACATTAATCTTACTAATGTGTCCACATTTTAATGCCAATTAAGGCCTTATTTTTAGAACAATGATTTCAAGGTCTTTCAAGGCTTTTCAAGGATCCGCAGGAACACTGTTTTTTCATTGACATGGTCTCACCTTCAGACATCAGATGGGTCAACAAACAGCTATGGCTCCATCACGTCACATGTTGACATATGACACCAAAACAAACCTGTCTCTGCCTCGTGACATGATGTTTTTAATTCCAAATTATTTATCCAAAATAAAAAATGCAAAATTCTAAATTACTGAATTAAATTCATATTTAGCAGAAATGTCAAAATCACATTATTGGCTGTAATTGAAGAACGGGTCGTCATAGTAACTTGAGATTGGCACAAAATAGGGGTGAGGTTAGACTCTGAATACATGGTTTTACTTTTATCCATATTTTGTGTGGATCTGTGCTCGTCTCTTGTTGTCAGTGTTTGCTTTTTTTCTATGTGAATAATTGTGTGGGTTTTCGTGCCTGGGTGTGTATTATCCACCCCCCTCCCCACACACACACACACACACACACACACACACACACACACACTCCTCCCTAACACACATGTCCCCACCACCGCTGCCTCCCTCTTGTGAACTGGCCGAGTGTTGTGTAATCATTTATATAAAAAGGTATTAAGTGTTTCCTCCTAAAAGGAACATAGGGAACATTGTGACGCAGTTTGGTGACATTCCTCTCTGGCCTGGAGGACTGGACTGGACGACTACGGAAAGTCTGTTCATCTGATGAACAAAAGTTACTCGTATCAAACATAAAATATCATGTTATTCTGCTGGTGTAGAAGTGTATTTATTCAGCTCTCTTTAACACGCTGACATTAAAGTGGAGTAATGTGTTCCTGATTTTCCTGAAAAGCCTCTTAAAAGCCCAGCTGAAAGTTGGGCTAATTTTTTTTTTTTTTTACACACGTGCTGACAGAACGTATTTCATCTGGTCACCACACAGCTTCCACTGCACTTTCTTTATAAGTATCCATAAAGTGTCTCAGGCTCTAAACTGTTTGCACAGTTAACAAGTGAGTACTGGATAATAGTTAATCCAGTTCAGATCCTTGTGTCCAGTCTTCTCTAGCACATCCCAAAGTTTCTCTATGGAGATTCCAGTTTGTCCAAACCATGTGTAAAAGTTATGTCTCATCTTCCTTGAACCACTATTGTTTGAATTTCCCATGGAATTAAGAATATATATATATATATATATATGATCTGTCAATATTAAGTCTACAGTTCAATACATTTGTATTTGTTGTTAGTTACTGTTATGTTATTAGTAAGGCTGTACACTATTACAATAGAAATACTGTAGTGTCTGTCTGTCTGTCTGTCTGTCTGTCTGTCTGTCTGTCTGTCTGTCTGTCTGTCTGTCTGTAGAATAGATAATTGATCTTCGGCTGGTAATTGTTTGGTTACGATATTAAAAGAGTTGCATCTAACAGGGTACCACCCACTGGCATCATCCAAGTTTCCAGAAACGGCAGTAACAGAATCTAAGTAGGAACATAAAACATACTGTGACATCGTACAGTGTAAACACATGTGGTCACATGATGGTGGATGATGATACTGATTTAGAAGTAGAAGTCGTACCACTGACTGTGAAGGTTATGTTTTACCAAGTCTGTCTGTCCGTCTGTCCGTCTGTCCGTCTGTCCGTCTGTCCGTCTGTCCGTCTGTCCGTCTGCCCGTCTGCCTGTCTGCAAGATAACTTAAAAAGTTATGGATGGATTTTGATGAAACTTCAGAGATGATTGATAATGCATTGAGGAAGAAACCATTACATTTTTAACTATAAAGGTCAAAGGTCAAGGTGACAGTGAAGGCCACCAGTTCAAACACATCAGTGGTGATATCTCAGACCAGATAATATCAGGTGTTTTTTTAATTCACTTCGTCTGACCTTCTGACCTCAGATGAGATAACACCCATAGGCTCCATGACGTCACGTAAAGACGTCACATGACGTCAAGCCAATGGTATATTTGGTAAATGTATGACCTTTACCTTAAAGCAGGTTATTGACATATTTAGTTAAATCAGACAATATCTTGTGCTTCATATTTAACATTAGATCTAACATGTGACATTTGGTCGTTGTGCGACATCACATAACGTCAGAGTGACGTCATACGTGGTCGAATATGGAAATGGACATATGTGAAAAACAGGAGCCAGGATTTATTTACATTTTTTAAACCCTCTAAGGGATTGTTAATGACCAACAATAAACCGTTAGCGAACACGAGTTTACAAATAAGTTATGAACATCCAGATCCAAACCTTGGCAGACTGGTGCTGCTTCACTGAGGTCTGAACTCTACCACTGATCTAGTTTAATGTGTTAGCATTAGCATTAGCGCAGACTGGTGCTGCTTCACTGAGGTCTGAACTCTACCACTGATCTAGTTTAATGTATTAGCATTAGCATTAGCACAGACTGGTGCTGCTTCACTGAGGTCTGAAGTCTACCACTGATCTAGTTTAATGTGTTAGCATTAGCATTAGCGCAGACTGGTGCTGCTTCACTGAGGTTTGAGCTCTGAGTGTAATAGTTTTTACTTTGTTTTTTAGTTTGTCTGGTTGTTAGCAGCTTTACACAAAAGCTACAAGATCAATTTCCATTACAATTTTAGGAAAGGTGCGAGGTGGTCCAGAATAGATCACTTTATATTTTGGTGAATATTGGTCAAAGTCAATGTCAAGTTTCGAACATCCAGATCCAAACCTTGGCAGACTGGTGCTGCTTCACTGAGGTCTGAACTCTATCACTGATCTAGTTTAATGTGTTAGCGTTAGCATTAGCACAGACTGGTGCTGCTTAACTGAGGTCTGAAGTCCACCACTGATCTAGTTTAATGTGTTAGCATTAGCATTAGCGCAGACTGGTGCTGCTTCGTGGAGGTCTGCACTTTCGGAGCGATCTAGTTCCACCTGTACAGATCATTTAAAGTCATGCTCTTCCTGTCAACACTGAGGACAGAGTCATCTCACATGTCAGTGTTGTTTGCAGGTCTGCTTTAGGCTGTATGTGAATATGTTTTCAGCAGGTATCCAGGTGTTTTCAGGTACAACTGTACAAAAGAAAATGGCATCTCACTGTGGATCAAATTCTCTCATATGAGCATTTGTTCCAGATTCAGTCTGTGGGATACGTGTAAACACATCACAAGTGTTTCATTATACTGGCGGGGTTAAAAAGTCATGAAATTAAATAAAAGGCTAGAAATATGAGATAAAAAAATATATAATTTTAAGAGATACAGGGAAAATCATGAGATAAAAAGTCAAAATTATAAGATGAAAATCTCAAAATCTAAAAAATTGTGAGATAATAGTTATATAATTATAATATGTATAAAGTCAGTTGATTTTTCCTCTGGTGACTATTCTGAGAATGTAGAGTATAAAGTACAGATATTTATATAAATATAAAGAGTATAAAGTACAGATATTTATATAAATATAAAGAGTATAAAGTACAGATATTTATATAAATATAAAGAGTATAAAGTACAGATATTTATATAAATATAAAGAGTATAAAGTACCTATATTTACATAAATGTAGAGTATAAAGTACAGATATTTATATAAATATAAAGAGTATAAAGTACAGATATTTATATAAATATAAAGAGTATAAAGTACAGATATTTATATAAATATAAAGAGTATAAAGTACATATATTTATATAAATATAAAGAGTATAAAGTACCTATATTTACATAAATGTAGAGTATAAAGTACAGATATTTATATAAATATAAAGAGTATAAAGTACCTATATTTACATAAATGTAGAGTATAAAGTACAGATATTTATATAAATATAAAGAGTATAAAGTACAGATATTTATATAAATATAAAGAGTATAAAGTACAGATATTTATTTAAATATAAAGAGTATAAAGTACAGATATTTATATAAATATAAAGAGTATAAAGTACAGATATTTACATAAATGTAAAGAGTATAAAGTACATATATTTATATAAATATAAAGAGTATAAAGTACAGATATTTATATAAATATAAAGAGTATAAAGTACAGATATTTATATAAATATAAAGAGTATAAAGTACAGATATTTATATAAATATAAAGAGTATAAAGTACAGATATTTATATAAATATAAAGAGTATAAAGTACAGATATTTATATAAATATAAAGAGTATAAAGTACAGATATTTATATAAATATAAAGAGTATAAAGTACAGATATTTATATAAATATAAAGAGTATAAAGTACAGATATTTATATAAATGTAAAGAGTATAAAGTACAGATATTTATATAAATATAAAGAGTATAAAGTACATATATTTATATAAATGTAAAGCGTATAAAGTACAGATATTTATACAAAAATGTAGGAAGTAAAAGTAAAAAGTTGTTAGAAAAATAAATATTCAAGTAAAGTACAGATACTTAAAAATCTCCTTAAGTGCAGTAATGAAGTACTTTTACTTCATTACTTTCCAGTGTGTGTGTGAATGGGTGAAAGTGATGAATTGTAAAACATGCTCATTATAAGTACAGTCCAGTTCCCATATTCTATCCTATGAGCCAGAATTGACATTTTGGCGGGCCGGATTTGGTCCCTGGGCCTTATGTTTGACACCTGTGTATTATGATGACAGACAGACAGACAGACAGTATTTTTCAGTGTCTTCCATCTGCTCTCACTTTCACTCCTGTCTCTCTCTCACTTCTTCCAAATAACTGGTGGAAAATATGAATGAAAACATTCCCCCACCTTGTTTAAACCAGCTCCAGGCACAAACACCCCCCCCCACCCCCACCAACCCCTCCCTCCCACCCACCCGGTCCCTCTCTTTCTGTCTTTCCGTCTGTCCCTCCCCTAACCCTACATTTCTTCTCTTGTTATTATGGGCCTCGTCTCTTTTGTTTAACATTGTTTGCACATTTCTGAGGACAGGAATGAAAGAAAGGAGCCAGGAGGGGTGGGGACTTGGTTTACTGTGTGTGTGTGTTTGTATTTCTATCTTCATGGGGACATCGATATGTTTACACCACAGGTGTCAAACATGCGGCCCGGGGTACAAAAGTGGCCCACTAAAGGGTCTAGTCTGAACCCCTGAGATTAATTTGTGAAATCAAAAATTATACTGAAAATATTAAACAAATATGTTCAAATCAATTGGACCAGAAAAATACTATCATAATAACCTAGAAATTATATAAAGACAATGTTTTTCTTTGTTGTAGTGTAAAAAAAAAAGGTGAAATTACACAAAAATGTTTAAATATACAACAAAAAATGTGAAAACCTGAAATTTTATAAATAATGTGTGTATTTGTAGATGCAGTTGTAATGCACATGTAAAAATGATCAAATAAAGTGTAATACAGTTAAAATTACTTATTTTTCTTAAGAGTTTTCAGGTTGTTCATGTTTATTATATGTTCAAGGACAGTTCATAGATTAAAACATTTTCCTTATGGAATCGTACCTTTTTTAACATTCATGAGGATTATATAAAAATATTGTTGAAATCTGTGTGAAGTATTCAAATGATGTTCCTTATAAACACTGGAAGTCCCCATAAAGCATGAGGGAAATGTGTATTTTTCAAAGGTTTCAAGATGTTTACCTTTCCAATTTATTAAATGTTTTAATTATTACCATCATTATTATGGTTATTAATTAAATCTATTACTTCATTTGTTTTCATTTTTCAATTTTTAAAATTTTTTTTAACAAAATTAGATTTTCTGTATTTAAAACATATATTGACTTTTTCAATTTATTTTATTTTTATTCTTATTGTTTTCAATATATTTTAAATATTTTTTTCATTGTAAAAAAATATTTTAAAAAAGATGTTTACACTCACTCCCTAATACCTACTTTACCTACAATTGATGATTACAAATTTAGTCCTCATGAGGCATGTAAATGAGTGTGTGTGTGTGTGTGTGTGTGTGTGTGTTTCCTTACTATTTGCAGAGGAACTGTGGGAGTTTTGGAAAGGGGATTCGGAAGGTACACAGGGAATCACATGATGAGGAGTTTGTGTTTTCCAGGTTGTGTGTAACTTTAACCTCCTGTTCAAGTGTGTGTGTGTGTGTGTGTGTGTGCATGTGGGTCACGTGTGTTTATTTACTGTCTTGAGAATAACATCCATGTTTGCAGTTATCTGTGTGTGTGTGTGTACTTGGATTCCTATCTTCATGGGGACACCATCGAGACCAAAATTCAGGTCCCCACCAGGGTTAAATATAAACGTAGGTCCCCACTAGTAAAATAGAAATGATGTAGCCCTATAAATACATTAATCTTTTTTTTTCCAAGGAGTCCCCATAAAGCATGGGTGAAACAGGTGCAAAGTGGAACATGTAATTTTTAAAGGTTTGAAGATGAGTCTAGATAACAAAAATATAAATTTTTATGTATTTTTTTTAATTCTTTTTATTTATGTATTTACTATTTTTAAATATTATAATTTTTTATGTATTTATTTTTCAATGGTTGTTTTTGCATTTGTTTATTTATTCATATTTATTTTATTTTTTATTTACATAATTGTAAATTTTGTATAATTATTATTTTAAATCTTTTTTATTTATTTATTTTAATTATTTCATTCTTTTTTCTTTTATTTCAAATGAAGCTTACACTCACTCACTACCCAGTGACTACTTGATTACAACCTTGGTCCTTATGAGACATGTAAATGAGTGTGTGTGTGTGTGTGTGTGTGTGTGTGTGTGTGTGTGTGTGTGTGTGTGTGTGTGTGTGTGTGTGTGTGTGTGTACATATGGTAGCCTGCAGTGCTTTAGAATAGTGGTGTTAATAAGTCTGAGTCATATCCATGACAACAGGCAGACCATACTGGCATCTCGACCACAGAGAACCCTGACACTGACTTCCTGTGTCTGAAAAAACCTAAAACAATCCTGTAAAAGTCCACCAGGGGCACAACAGCTTCCTTAGGTAAGACAAGACAAGGCAGATTTATTTATATTTGTAGCATAATTCCTGCACAGAACAATATAATGGACCAGTTTCAGCAGTTCTATAAACACAGCTGGTGAAAACTGAATTATTAAACCAGTGGAACCACTTCCTCCTGTCACTGTTGGACCCGTCCTGTGAACAGATTCATAAATACTGGGAAGACGTCCAGTACACTCAGCACTACATGACAGTTTTCAAGTGGACATTCCTAAAGAGCCTTTGTTTTTATTGCTCGGTGCAGGTCCACAGGGCTTTGAAAGTAGGGATGATATTTGTCATGTCGTCGTCTGAACTTTATCTTCACTAGAGTTTCTTTTGTAGAGTTAGGCCCTGTCCCATTTCTCCCCCTAACCCTAGATTTTGCGCGTTCATGTGTAGGGGGTAGGGTGTCCCATTACCTAGGGGAGCAAGTGGGAGTGCGATTTTGCCCTTAAAATCAACCCTCAAAATGTAGTGAGGTTGGTTGCGATACTGAAAGATGAGGAAATGCAGAAATAGGCGTGGTCTGGGCTCTACCAATCACCAAACACCTGGAGAACTGAAAAAGACCCTGTCTGCCAGGAGGAACTAAGAAGGTTCTTGGAACTACAAATGGGTCCTACAGTGGGAAAATGATTATTATTAACTCTAGGTTGTCGTAGAAGTTTAAGATGGGCACAATGATATGAGGCATTCTGTTAATACTTGTTTTTCTTCTTTGTTGTTTTTATTTACTCTGTGACATAATCAAAATGAACTAAAGTAAATAAATAAATAAATAAAAAAGGTTAAAAAATAAATGATAGCCTTTAAACAGTTGCTCTAATGTAAACCCTCTGAATCCAAACTGAACCAGTGATCTAAATCTAACTGTATATAGTAATGAATTAAACGTCTCATTTGCACATGTTTCATCCAAGTACTTTTATTTTAGTTTTTATTTTCTGCTGCAGGCTGCTATCTGCTCCACCAATGACCCGATTTCCCCACAGGGATGATTTAATCAAACCTAATCTAATCAGATTTAATCTAATCTACTCTGTGATTTATAATAGCACTATGTACTATTTCAGAAGAGCCAGAAGACCAACCTAAACTCCCTTCTTTTCTCAGTCAAAGCCCAATGTGTGCTTCTCTGAATACAGACAAGTGGGATAAGAAACAGAAAAAAATGTCTAGTATAAATACAGAATGAAGGATTGTGGATCCCCCTGGTGCTTCAAACACCAGCCCACACCCACCCACAGTGACAAGATATGATGGCAGCACACATTCAAGTGTTTGGAGTCCTGTGAAACATATACAGGTCATGAATATTAACACAAACCAGCTGGTGGGTGAGTGAGGGGGGGGGGGGGGGGGGGGGGGGGGGGGGGGGGGGGGGGGGGGCGAGAGAGATGGAGATTGGGGAGGGGAGAAGGGGGTGGGGAGGTTGAGCAGCAGAGAAATATGTAGTTTTACTGTCACTGTGTCATGCAAGAAGTGTGTGTGTGTGTGTGTGTGTGTGTGTGCTTGTATTCCTATCTTATGGGGACATTCATATGTTTACAGAGTCACACCATGGGGACCCAAAAACATGTTTATTAGGGTCAAATCCTCCATCCAGGTGATTCTGACCCCCACCCTCCTCCCCAACATCAAATAAAGAATGGGTTAAATGCAGATGACACATACAGTATCAATGTATAATGTAAAATAAAGTACTTTATCTTACCTCTGACACTACGGGGACCAAAATGCAGATCCCCACAAGGGTTAAACATAAAGGTCCCCACTAGTAAAATAGAAATGATGTGGTCCTATAAATACTGGATGTGAATTAGTTATTTTCCCAGAAGTCCTCATAAAGTATGGAGGGAAATGGGTGCAAAAGAAATGGTTTGAAGACATTCTTACTTTTTTAAAAAAAATAATAAATTAAGTATTTTTGATGGATTTTTAAAAATATGTATTCATTTTTCATTATTAATTATTATTCATTTTATTTATTTTGATTTTTACAATAATTTTATTTGTTCATTGATTCATTTTTTTACTTTAATTTAATTTTCTAATTATTATTTTTTAAATTATTTTATTTTTAAAAATGTGGTTTATCCTCACGACCCAATGGTGACTTGGCTACAAACTTGGTCCTCATGAGACAATGGAAACCCAGTATTTGTGTGTGTGTGTGTGTGTGTGTATGTGCATATGAGAGTGTGACAGAGTTTCTCGGAGGTAATATTCAACCAATTAAATGCAATAAACTGTTCTCCAACTGGTTTATGGAAGAAAAAAAAAAGACAGACTGCTCTGGGGAGAAAGAGGACGTTGAGTTCTGCTTTTTAATAAAATAAAAACAGGTACCGTACTAATCAACAGATGAATAACCTCGAGGCTTGACTTTCAGCAAACACCTGAATGATAAGGATGTCATTTCCAACAACAGGTGCTTTGTCTCTGAGTGGTTCTAGGAACTTTGGCTTTTATGTCCCCACAGGGCAGTAGGAACCATGTGACACTAACGTCCTCCAGTGACATATTCTTAAAGCACTAAATTCAACAAGTAGAAGACAGTGCTACTAAAACACCATGTTTTTATTGATTTTCTTCTTTATTTTATATCAAACAGGAACACTTTACAACACCTACATATGTTTTAACCTTTTGTTACACATGTGGAAATGCTTCATTCATTACCGTATTTTCTGGACTATAATCTGCACCTGTATATAAGCATATCACTGTATTTAAAAAAAATATATGTAACAAAATAATATACTAGAAAGTAGTGAAAATGCAAACCTCCGCCAAGGCAGATCTCCCCCTTTCTAATGAAGAGACGTCTGCTAAGGAGGTTATGTTTGTCTGTCTGTCTGTCTGTTAGCGAGATAACTCAAAAAGTTATGGACGGATCTTGAGGAATTTTCCGGGTGTGTTGGGGGTGTCACAAGGAACAAATGATAAAATTTTGGTGATGATCCGGAAGAGATCCTGGGTTAGGGATCACTTTGAAATGTATTCTCCATTTGCTGCAATGTAGGTTTTTGAGTTACAGTATCTTGCTTTGTTTATGATAACTTGTGTATTGTAGCGCTGTTAAAGTACAGGGGTATATGCATAATTCACCAACGTATGTGTTCTGTTATGTGTCATGTTGTTGGTTCACTGGGCTTAGTGATGTGCTTCGGATAATAGTTGCAGCCTCTTCAAGAGCGCCGCTGAAGTGAGACATTATATCGGTTCATGTGTGCCGCCATCTTGGTTTTTATATATTGGAGTAAATAAAGGACACTCATGCCTCTGAGTCAAGAAGTGAGAAGTTTCTTGTTTCATATAATGCCATTTCCACAGTATTAAACTATTAATAGGTAACAAATGGTTAATACATAGTGGATTGTGTGTAAGTATTATAAAGTGTTACCTCAAAATATCACAGTTCTCAGTTGTGTATGAACGACATATTAATTACTTAAAAAGTGGCGCCTCCTGTGGATTCATTTAAACACTAATTTAAACACAATAGATGCATGGAAACACAATGGTTTATATTTGAAATAGTTCAACCTATTTATGTAT
>CM035796.1:3843187-4076064 GCA_020466265.1 Siphamia tubifer
AGATGTGAAGGTTTTTTTTCCCAGATACACTGTTCACATCAGATGCAAATAAACACAGCCCTGTGTGTGTGTGTGTGTGTGTGTGTGTGTGTTTAAAATAATCTCTCATTCTTCAAATACCTCACTGTCACTGGGGCTGAGAAAACCTGCTATTCCTTTTTCCTCCCAATAATCCCCCTCTTTCTTCCCCAAGTTTTCACACCAGAGAATGTGTGTAGCTCAGTGTGTGTATGTGTGCTTGTATTTCTATCTTCATGGGGACATTGATACGTTTACACAGTCACACCATGGGGACCAAAATTCTTAAATATACTGTAAATAAAGGTCCCCACTAGTAAAATATAAATGATGTAGCCCTATAAATATATTAATTAGTTGTTGTTTTTTTTGGTTTTTTTTTTTGCAGAAGTCCCCATAAAGCATGGGAGAAACAGGTGCAAGGTTAAACATGTATTTTTAAAAGGTTTGAAGATGTGATTTTTGAATGTGTTTTTTTAATTTGTCATTTTAATTTGTTATTTTTTATTATTATTTATTTTTATTTATTTATTTTCTAATTATTGTTTTTCTATTCATTCATTAATTTGTATTTATTTTTAAATTAATTCTTATTTTATTTAGTTATTTATTTTATTTTTAAACTATTGTTATTGTATTCATTCATTTTTAGATTTTATTTTTTGAAATTAAAAAAAGTATGTATTTTTTATTTTATTTTAAAAAAAAAGATAAAAGATTACACTCACTACCCGATGACCCAATGGTCCTCATGAGACATGTAAACGTGTGTGTGTGTGTGTGTGTGTCTGTGTGTGTAGTGTGTGCGTGTCTAAGAGAAAAGTGTACACTGTGCCAGCAGCCTCTTATCCATGGTCAATGCATACAAAACCTCTTCTTTAAAACACACTCATATCAGCAGCAGCCACAAAATCAGGCCAGAATCTAGAAGGGCACAGGGTTACCCACCCCAGGGCGCAGGGAAACCCTGTCTGTTGGTGAGTGTGTGTTTACAAAATCAGAGTTCGCTGGTTCGCTACAGAGAGTGACTGTACGGTGACCGCCATAAATCTGCAAGACTCTCCATGTCAAATAAATAATAAAAAAAATACTTCACCGCAATTTTCCTCATATTTAGACAAAATAATTAATTATTCAGACCAGTTAAATAAGCAGATTAATATGGAAGCCTAGGGGGGAAAAAAGCTCATAAAAAGTCAAAATATGATATGATATGAAATAATGATGGGTGTACAATTTAAAATTCAATAAAAATAACTGAAGAAAGTCAAAATATTGAGATAAAAAGTCTAAATATTGAGATAAAAAGTATAAATATTGAGATAAAAAGTATAAATATTGAAATAAATAGTCTAAATATTGAGATAAAAAGTATAAATATTGAGATAAAAAGTATAAATGTTGAGATAAAAAGTGTAAATGTTGACATACAAAGAGCACCTGTTCAAACAGTTGAACCCAAATGTTGTAAAGATGCTCAATAATACTGTGATTCATAAATGCAATACACTGAGGAGTACTTTAAACATGGTTTCACCACAAATGAAATACTAGATTTTCTTGCTGTTTTTCAAATATATCTAGTGTGTGTATGGAAGACCATTTTCACCAGGAGATGGAAAAAACAGCTTAACTGTTTCAAATACATCATTTGTTAATGTCAGACTGTGGTGAAACAGCAAGAAAATCTAGTATTTCATTTGTGGTGAAGCCACGTTTAAAGTACTCCTCAATGTACTGCATTTATAAATCACAGTATTATTGAGCATCTTTACACCATCTGGGTCTGTTTGAACATGTGCTCTTTGTATGTCAACATTTAGACTTTTTATCTCAATATTTTCAACATTTATCTCAATATTTCCACCATTTATCTCAATATTTAGACTTTTTATCTCAATATTTTCGATATTTATCTCAATATTTCCACCATTTATCTCAATATTTAGACTTTTTATCTCAATATTTTCAACATTTATCTCAGTATTTAGACTTTTTATCTCAATATTTTCGATATTTATCTCAGTATTTAGACTTTTTATCTCAATATTTTCGATATTTATCTCAATATTTCCACCATTTATCTCAATATTTAGACTTTTGATCTAAATATTTCCACCATTTATCTCAATATTTAGACTTTTTATCTCAATATTTTCAACATTTATCTCAGTATTTAGACTTTTTATCTCAATATTTTCGATATTTATCTCAATATTTCCACCATTTGTCTCAATATTTAGACTTTTGATCTAAATATTTTCACCATTCATCTCAATATTTCCACCATTTGTCTCAATATTTAGACTTTTGATCTAAATATTTTCACCATTCATCTCAATATTTAGACTTTTTATCTCAATATTTTCAACATTTATCTCAGTATTTAGACTTTTTATCTCAATATTTTCGATATTTATCTCAATATTTCCACCATTTATCTCAATATTTAGACTTTTGATCTAAATATTTTCACCATTCATCTCAATATTTAGACTTTTTATCTAAATATTTTCACCATTCATCTCAATATTTAGACTTTTTTCTCAATATATCAGACAATTTTGACTATTTATCTCAATATTTTGATTTCCTGTGGGCTTTTTTTCCCCCTGGTGGAAATGGGCTTCCATAGCTTAAGCAATAACTGAACCTTAAATTTAATATTCATTAAATCATCATTATGCAGCCCTTTTCTAAAGTATATACATACAAACAGAATGAAACTGTTCTGTACTGTATTAGTACCGTAAATTCACAGCATGAGAAGTGAATATTTACTTGAAAAACATTCAATCATGTCAGTGTAATTCCATATAAATCTTAGAGTACGACAGGCATCCAGGAGCTCATAAATCGGGTCAATTATGCTGCTCAGTTTGACAGTAAGTAGGAGCATAAGTAAGTAGGTGGTTTTGTGTATCTAAGCACAAGGATAATTCCATCTGTCATCATTTTACACACACTAATTTCATATGTTTATTTATTTATATATGTGTACCTTTGACTCATTTAACTGAACTATAACCTACATCCTGAGGGTGTTCCTGTTTTTACTCTTCCTTGTTGTCCTCCTTTGTACCATTTATTGGGACAGACATGAGCATAAACACTGCACTGGAAAAATAAAGAGTAAAAACATCATTTGACAAAAACAGTTTTTTCATGGTCTGAACAGGATCAGACTCCAGCAGTAGCAACAGAGTCACCGTTAAAAACTGCAGGAGGCAACGATCAAACATCTAAAATATTAGTGCAACATTCCTTAGCACAGTAATAATATTGGTAACACTTTGTAATTCATTATGTATTAATCCTTTATTATATATCTGTTAATGTTTGTTCATTATGTATTAACCATTCGTTACCTATTTGTTAATGGTTTATTCATACACAATTTATCATAAACAACGCATTAGTTCTTTTCTATTAATAAACCAGTTGTAGTCGTGTGAACAAATGCTTTATGATTAACTGTGTAAAGCAATACATTAATAATCATTAACCAATAGGTAACAGATGGTTAATACATAATGAACAAACCATTTACACATGTGTAAGTAACACATGGTTAATATATATTGGATTGTGTGTCTGTATTATAAAGTGTTACCATAATATTAAGTTCCCAACTGCAAGTAAGTTTTGTACAAAGTGCCGACAACCTTTCATCAGTTCAACAGTTCAGTTCTTTAGATAAGAAGGATGAAAGGGGAAAAAAAACCTGCATTATAATGTCAATAACTTTATAGTAAAACCAGTATTTAAAGGGATTATCCTGAGTAAAAATAATTTTTTATTTGATTGGAAGTACATACAAATAGTTGATATTATGGGGACGGCCATAGCTCAGTTGGTACAGCGGGTTGTAACTGAAGGGTTGGTAGTTCAAATCCCTTGAGCAAAGACACTTCACTTCCCTCACACTGTGGAATGAATGTGTATGAATGTTCGGTGGTGGTCAGAGGAGCTGTCAGTCTGCCCCAGGGCAACTGTGGATACATATGTAGTTTACCACCACCAGAGCGTGCATGTGAGAGTGTATGAATAATGGGTCACGAATGTGAAGGGCTTTGAGGGGCCAAAAAAGTCTGATATAAATCCAATCCATTACTATTATAAAACTCACACCATTCAGATTACCTGAGAAATTTCGATTTTGCCGTTTTGAGCCGAACTGTGTGTGATGAGGACATGTGTTTGACATGTGTCCGTCTGTCCATGTGTCTGTTACGTTATGTTGTTCTTATGGTTCTATAACTAGTTTTATCTTTCGTTTTATAATTGTTGTTTTTTATTGTTTTTATCTTATTTTGGAAAGGACCTTGTGTACCTTTCTGTATTGTAGGGTGCTATATAAATACAATTTGACTGATTGAATATATATATATATATATATATATATATATATATATATATATATATATATGTATATAAATATATATTTAAGTACATGTGAGCTTAGGTTTGTTCTGTATGTTCTTAAAATAATGAGTAAAAACCCATACTTCTCTCCCCTTCAGGGGGTAATGAGACGAGGAAACATCACAAGGTTTTGGTGTGATTTTGAAGTCAGTAACCTTTTAAAGTTAAATTAGTAGAAAAATATTGAGGCAAAAATTCCAGAATTCTTTCACCGACAAAAACATAAAACCCAGTTTGGATTCCATGGGACGAGGACATGTTTTCTGATTTGTCAGAGAAGGTTGTAATAAAACAAACCCTGATGAAAGATCTGACTATTATTTTAAACACATACTCTCTAAGGACATGAGTTATCTTCACACACACACACACACACACACACACACACACACAGACTCATTTCCATGTTTCATGAGGACCAAGTTTGTAATCAAGTAGCCATTGGGTAGTGAGTTTAAAAAAAAAATTTAACATAAAATTTAATTAAATAATAAAAAATGCTAAATACATTTACATTTAAAATTATATATTAAAAATTAATACTAAACAATTTTACATTTGTTTTATTTTTCAAAAAATAAAAAACAAAAAATGTAAATATAAATAAAATAAATAAATATTTGAAAAAAGACAAAAAAAAATATTTTTTTTTAAGTAATTTTGTATTCGTTTCCCTCATGCTTTATGGGGACTTCAGGA
The DNA here is from genome assembly GCA_020466265.1 of Siphamia tubifer. Lineage (NCBI taxonomy): Eukaryota > Metazoa > Chordata > Actinopteri > Kurtiformes > Apogonidae > Siphamia > Siphamia tubifer. Next base: position 3,848,330 of record CM035796.1, read on the forward strand.
CAAATTAATGTATTTATAGGACCACGGTAATTTCTATTTTACTAGTGGGGACCTTTATTTATATTTAACCTTTGTGGGGACCTGACTTTTGGTCCCCATGGTGCGACTGTGTAAACATATCAATGTCCCCATAAAGATAGAAATACAAACAGACACACACACACAGTGACTCATCTTTGTTTTCTTCATATGTATAAACTAATGTAAGTAACTCTATCATTATTAATCATCAACAAACACATATTTGTGTTTTTTATCTTCAGAAGCAGTGAATCATCTACATACATTTCAATAAAATAAATTATTTCCACAAACACAGAATCATAATTTACACAGTGACTCACAGATGAGTCACTTCAGAGGTGTGTGTTTGAAGCCACAGGGCTACACACACACACACACACACACACACACACACTGTTGTCAATAATCTCTCCCAGATCAACAGAAGACACTATACATCTAAGCTGGTCTGCACCAGACTGTCTCCATCTGGGACCCTCCCACAACTAAAGTGTTTTCAAAGAGACGACTTTGTTGTAATTTGGGGCTTTATAAATAAAATTGAATTAAAAATTGAAAAGGAGGGGCCTTATTTAAAACCTTGCATGTGATTAGATAAAGAATCTGTCCATCATCTTGACTGAGTGATGAAAAGCACTGAGAGGGTAGACCTCCGCCAAGGAAGACCCCCCCCCCTCGAATGAAGAGGGGTCCACCAAGGAGGTATTACATTTGGGTCTGTTTGTTTGTTTGTTTGTTTGTCAGCAGGATTACACAAAAAGTTCTGAATGGCTTTTGCTAACATTTGCAGGATGTGTTGGGGGTGTCACAAGGAACAAATGATTTGAATTCAAACACCAAAGTATGTACTACTATGCCCCTTTGTTTAAATCACATTAATGTTAGTTTAAGGTTTACCTTTATGGTCCTAAAGGGATTTGGGATCTAATATTATAACAGTAGCAGATGAGTGGTGGAGGACACAAGTGGAAAATAAACTAGGTGTGTGTGTGTGCAGCGCCCCCCCCCCCCTCTCTCTCTCTCTCTCCCAGAACTTTCAGATTGGTACCAAACGATGCAGAATGAAGACTTGTACAATTCTCATAGTTGGTGTTATCACCTATGACCAATAGTTTTTAGATCTCTGGAGGTCAAAGGTGACGTGTCACAAAACTCACTTGTGTAAAACTGTGTCAAACATAGACATATCACACTATAACTTAATCAATACTGGATATATTACCATAATATTACACACACGGACGCATATATACATATAACATAATTATTAATATTGTAAAAGGTCAAAGGTCACATTTAGCAGAAAGGACAGAATCACATTATTTGCTCTAATATAAGAACAGGTCGTCATAGAAACAAGATCAGCACAAAGGGCGACATCAAGCGTTTTCTGAAAACTAGTTTTATATTCAATAACACACGTACCTTTGCTCAGTGGGGACATACTCTAACCCTCAGAAACCCATAAAATGTTTGAACATATTTAAAATGTGTTTGTTTATTATAATATAAAAGACACATGGATATTTTCATTGCGTGTTTTAGAATGTATTTTGTGGTTTATTTTATTTAGTTGATATGAAAATGTAAACCTGTGGGACACAAACTGCACCAGATTCAGAAAATCAGCGTCACATGCCACAGCTGTTTCCATCAGACTCACATTGATCTGAGTCGTTTAATACAAACTCAAGATAACATGTGACAACCAAACATGGGTTTGTGTCAAAATGTGCCGTCCAGCTGTGAAGCTTCTTATAAATATGGAACAGATTTCAGAACCCAGAAAACATTTACATTTTCAACTAAAAAAAAAACAGAAGTCAACCCTCTCCTCCTGACACATGATTCTGGCTACGACGTTCAACAAAAAAAAAGAACAAGAGAAGGGATGCACATGAGCTGGATTTAATGTCTGTGGAAAGTGGTGTCACAGTGAAAACCCAAAGTTAACAAAAACTAAACTGGAGGGTTAAGGCTGCGCAATGTGAGGAAAAAAAACTGACACTGAAAATGATTTTTAACACTGAGAGACATATATCATAAAAAAAACAATAATAATGGGAAAATTTAATGTAATTACATTTAATTAAAAGATTTTAAAAAAATTAAAATGAATAAAAATAATAATTGGAAAAAATATAATACAAATAAATATATAATAATTTTAATAATTAATAAAATAAATACAAAATGAAAAAAATTAAGAGGAAAATGTATAAATACAAAATTATGTTTTAAAAATAAATACATATATTTTTTTAAAAATACATAAAAAATAATAACTTTTTTTTTTAGGTAAACACATCTTCAAACCTTTGAAAAACAGGTTTCACTTTGCACCCGTTTCCCTCATGCTTTATGGGGACTTTCAGAAAAAATTATCAATGTTAATGACAGGGCCACATCATTTCTATTTTACTATATATATATATATATATATATATATATATATATATATATGAAATAAAAATGTAACATATTTGCAGGACCTATCACGTGACTATTGCGCACACACACACACACACACACAATCACACACACACACACACACACACACATTGTGATATCGATGTTCAAACAATATATCGTGCAGCTCTATTCTATATATTTTTTTATTTTTCTCCATGTTTTCCCCATCTTGTAAAATTGTCAATACCAGTTTTCTTTGTAAACTTGAGACTAAATAGACTTAAACATATTAAACACTAAAAACTAAAGTGTAAACATCAGTTTAAACGTCACCATTGTATGTTGTGGCTTCAGCTGAAAACAGGAAGTAAAATTAAACATGTTTTCTATGTTTCCAGGTGTCAAACAGAACTGGATTTAAACTGTGTTAAATAAGCCTCCTCCTAACATTCCTGCTATGGTGTATTATCAAAGCTTATTTTTTACTACTTGGAACAAATAGTACTTTGAGGTTAAGTAGTACGTTCAGGTTAATTTCCAGACTATGAAGCCTTTACTGATCTGAAGTCAAATTAAATCCAGCAGCTAAAACGACTGCAGGTAAAACTCGGCTCAGTCCAGTCACATCCATCTGCCGTTAGCAGCGTCCAGGAAACACCTCATTCATTTCCCTCAGATGAAACCACCACTGTGGGTGTGCCAACACCCACTCCAGGTAACAAAAAAATAAAAATGCAGGAAGTTGAGCCTGGTTCCAGTTCTGCCAGACACCATCTGGAAACACACTTGCTAGAAAATCAAACATAACACACATTCTCAGGTGGCCGTGTTGTAAAACAAAGACTGAAAAATGGAGTGTTTCCCACAGGGTTCAGTTCTATTGGTGAATCTACAGCATGATGATCCTTTACAAATATTTTAAAGACCTTCACTATTGTTATATTTAACTGCACCAAGGACGTATTAAATATGGCTCTGTCTGTCTGTCTGTCTGTCTGTCTGTCTGTCTGTCTGTCTGTCTGTCTGTCTGTCTGTCTGTCTGTCTGTCTGTCTGTCTGTCTGTCTGTCTGTCTGTCTGTCTGTCTGTCTGTCTGTAGGACTATGCAAAAAGTTCTGAACCGATTTTGATTAAACTTTCAGGAATGATCGATAATGGGTCAAAGAAGAACCCATTAGATTTTGATCAATGAATGTCAAAGGTCACAGTAAAGGTCAACAGTTAAAACACAACTTGTAATATCTCAGGATTCAGACAAAATAGAATCTCATGGTTTTTTCCCCACAGTTCCTACAGCTCAGTGCAAGTTAAAATCAAGACTTTTTAAGACTATTTATAATTACATTTAAGACCAAGCCGACAATGAACCAAAATTGAAAAGTAAAAAAAAAACACATGAATTACCTGAGGGCAGTTGATTTTAACCAGAAGATGATTTTTTGGTCCAGTTGATGTTACATTCATGAACCAGAACTTTGAAATGTTTAATATAACACACACACACACACACACACACACACACACTTGCAAAAAACTAAGTATAGTTAAATGAATACTACACCCACAGAATGACGTGTCCTCATTTTCTACTCACCCTAAATAGTTTTTGTAATATATATATATATATATATATATATATATATATATATATATATATATATATATATACACAACCAAAATGTTACCAAATACTTTACATACATTAATCTTACTAATGTGTCCACATTTTAATGCCAATTAAGGCCTTATTTTTAGAACAATGATTTCAAGGTCTTTCAAGGCTTTTCAAGGATCCGCAGGAACACTGTTTTTTCATTGACATGGTCTCACCTTCAGACATCAGACGGGTCAACAAACAGCTATGGCTCCATCACGTCACATGTTGACATATGACACCAAAACAAACCTGTCTCTGCCTCATGACATGATGTTTTTAATTCCAAATTATTTATCCAAAATAAAAAATAAAAAATTCTAAATTACTGAATTAAATTCATATTTAGCAGAAATGTCAAAATCACATTATTGGCTGTAATTGAAGAACGGGTTGTCATAGTAACTTGAGATTGGCACAAAATAGGGGTCAGGTTAGACTCTGAATACATGGTTTTACTTTTATGCATATTTTGTGTGGATCTGTGCTCGTCTCTTGTTGTCAGTGTTTGCTTTTTTTCTATGTGAATAATTGTGTGGGTTTTCGTGCCTGGGTGTGTATTATCCACCCCCCTACCCACACACACACACACACACTCCTCCCTAACACACATGTCCCCACCACCGCTGCCTCCCTCTTGTGAACTGGCCGAGTGTTGTGTAATCATTTATATAAAAAGGTATTAAGTGTTTCCTCCTAAAAGGAACATAGGGAACATTGTGACGCAGTTTGGTGACATTCCTCTCTGGCCTGGAGGACTGGACTGGACGACTACGGAAAGTCTGTTCATCTGATGAACAAAAGTTACTCGTATCAAACATAAAATATCATGTTATTCTGCTGGTGTAGAAGTGTATTTATTCAGCTCTCTTTAACACGCTGACATTAAAGTGGAGTAATGTGTTCCTGATTTTCCTGAAAAGCCTCTTAAAAGCCCAGCTGAAAGTTGGGCTAATTTTTTTTTTTTTTTTTTTTTTTTTACACACGTGCTGACAGAACGTATTTCATCTGGTCACCACACAGCTTCCACTGCACTTTCTTTATAAGTATCCATAAAGTGTCTCAGGCTCTAAACTGTTTGCACAGTTAACAAGTGAGTACTGGATAATAGTTAATCCAGTTCAGATCCTTGTGTCCAGTCTTCTCTAGCACATCCCAAAGTTTCTCTATGGAGATTCCAGTTTGTCCAAACCATGTGTAAAAGTTAGGTCTCATCTTCCCTGAACCACTATTGTTTGAATTTCCCATGGAATTAATAAAGAATATATATATATATATATATATATATATATATATATATATATGATCTGTCAATATTAAGTTTACAGTTCAATACATTTGTATTTGTTGTTAGTTACTGTTATGTTATTAGTAAGGCTGTACACTGTTACAATAGAAATACTGTAGTGTCTGTCTGTCTGTCTGTCTGTCTGTCTGTCTGTCTGTCTGTCTGTCTGTCTGTCTGTAGAATAGATAATTGATCTTTGGCTGGTAATTGTTTGGTTACGATATTAAAAGAGTTGCATCTAACACGGTACCACCCACTGGCATCATCCAAGTTTCCAGAAACGACAGTAACAGAATCTAAGTAGGAACATAAAACATACTGTGACATCGTACAGTGTAAACACATGTGGTCACATGATGGTGGATGATGATACTGATTTAGAAGTAGAAGTCGTACCACTGACTGTGAAGGTTATGTTTTACCAAGTCTGTCTGTCTGCCTTTCTGCCTGTCTGTCTGTCAGCAAGATAACTTAAAAAGTTATGGATGGATTTTGATGAAACTTCAGAGATGATTGATAATGCATTGAGGAAGAAACCATTACATTTTTAACTATAAAGGTCAAAGGTCAAGGTGACAGTGAAGGCCACCAGTTCAAACACATCAGTGGTGATATCTCAGACCAGATAGTATCAGGTGTTTTTTTTTTTTTAGTTCACTTCGTCTGACCTTCTGACCTCAGATGAGATAACACCCATAGGCTCCATGACGTCACGTAAAGACGTCACATGACGTCAAGCCAATGGTATATTTGGTAAATGCATGACCTTTACCTTAAAGCAGGTTATTGACATATTTAGTTAAATCAGACAATATCTTGTGCTTCATATTTAACATTAGATTTAACATGTGACATTTGGTCGTTGTGCGACGTCACATAACGTCAGAGTGACATCATACGTGGTCGAATATGGAAATGGACATATGTGAAAAACAGGAGCCAGGATTTATTTACATTTTTTAAACCCTCTAAAGGATTGTTAATGACCAACAATAAACCGTTAGCGAACACGAGTTTACAAATAAGTTATGAACATCCAGATCCAAACCTTGGCAGACTGGTGCTGCTTCACTGAGGTCTGAACTCTACCACTGATCTAGTTTAATGTGTTAGCATTAGCATTAGCGCAGACTGGTGCTGCTTCACTGAGGTCTGAACTCTACCACTGATCTAGTTTAATGTGTTAGCATTAGCATTAGCGCAGACTGGTGCTGCTTCACTGAGGTCTGAACTCTACCACTGATCTAGTTTAATGTATTAACATTAGCATTAGCACAGACTGGTGCTGCTTCACTGAGGTCTGAAGTCTACCACTGATCTAGTTTAATGTGTTAGCATTAGCATTAGCGCAGACTGGTGCTGCTTCACTGAGGTTTGAGCTCTGAGTGTAATAGTTTTTATTTTGTTTTTTAGTTTGTCTGGTTGTTAGCAGCTTTACACAAAAGCTACAAGATCAATTTCCATTACAATTTTAGGAAAGGTGCGAGGTGGTCCAGAATAGATCACTTTATATTTTGGTGAATATTGGTCAAAGTCAATGTCAAGTTTCGAACATCCAGATCCAAACCTTGGCAGACTGGTGCTGCTTCACTGAGGTCTGAAGTCTACCACTGATCTAGTTTAATGCGTTAGCATTAGCGCAGACTGGTGCTGCTTCACTGAGGTCTGAACTCTACCACTGATCTAGTTTAATGTGTTAGCATTAGCATTAGCGCAGACTGGTGCTGCTTCACTGAGGTCTGAACTCTACCACTGATCTAGTTTAATGTATTAGCATTAGCATTAGCGCAGACTGGTGCTGCTTCACTGAAGTTTGAGCTCTGAGTGACATAGTTTTTATTTTGTTTTTTAGTTTGTCTGGTTGTTAGCAGCTTTACACAAAAGCTACATGATCAATTTCCATTACAATTTTAGGAAAGGTGCGAGGTGGTCCAGAATAGATCACTTTATATTTTGGTGAATATTGGTCAAAGTCAATGTCAAGTTTTGAACATCCAGATCCAAACCTTGGCAGACTGGTGCCGTTTCACTGAGGTCTGAACTCTACCACTGATCTAGTTTAATGTGTTAGCATTAGCATTAGCGCAGACTGGTGCCGTTTCACTGAGGTCTGAAGTCCACCACTGATCTAGTTTAATGTGTTAGCATTAGCATTAGCGCAGACTGGTGCTGCTTCGTGGAGGTCTGCACTTTCGGAGCGATCTAGTTCCACCTGTACAGATCATTTAAAGTCATGCTCTTCCTGTCAACACTGAGGACAGAGTCATCTCACATGTCAGTGTTGTTTGCAGGTCTGCTTTAGGCTGTATGTGAATATGTTTTCAGCAGGTATCCAGGTGTTTTCAGGTACAACTGTACAAAAGAAAATGGCATCTCACTGTGGATCAAATTCTCTCATATGAGCATTTGTTCCAGATTCAGTCTGTGGGATACGTGTAAACACATCACAAGTGTTTCATTATACTGGCGGGGTTAAAAAGTCATGAAATTAAATAAAAGGCTAGAAATATGAGATAAAAAAATATATAATTTTAAGAGATACAGGGAAAATCATGAGATAAAAAGTCAAAATTATAAGATGAAAATCTCAAAATCTAAAAAATTGTGAGATAATAGTTATATAATTATAATATGTATAAAGTCAGTTGATTTTTCCTCTGGTGACTATTCTGAGAATGTAGAGTATAAAGTACAGATATTTATATAAATATAAAGAGTATAAAGTACAGATATTTATATAAATATAAAGAGTATAAAGTACAGATATTTATATAAATATAAAGAGTATAAAGTACAGATATTTATATAAATATAAAGAGTATAAAGTACAGATATTTATATAAATATAAAGAGTATAAAGTACATATATTTATATAAATATAAAGAGTATAAAGTACATATATTTATATAAATATAAAGAGTATAAAGTTCAGATATTTATATAAATATAAAGAGTATAAAGTACAGATATTTATACAAAAATGTAGGAAGTAAAAGTAAAAAGTTGTTTGAAAAATAAATGTTCAAGTAAAGTACAGATACTTAAAAATCTCCTTAAGTGCAGTAATGAAGTACTTTTACTTCGTTACTTTCCAGTGTGTGTGTGAATGGGTGAAAGTGATGAATTGTAAAACATGCTCATTATAAGTACAGTCCAGTTCCCATATTCTATCCTATGAGCCAGAATTGACATTTTGGCGGGCCGGATTTGGTCCCTGGGCCTTATGTTTGACACCTGTGTATTATGATGACAGACAGACAGACAGTATTTTTCAGTGTCTTCCATCTGCTCTCACTTTCACTCCTGTCTCTCTCTCACTTCTTCCAAATAACTGGTGGAAAATATGAATGAAAACATTCCCCCACCTTGTTTAAACCAGCTCCAGGCACAAACACCCCCCCCCCCCACCCCCCACCCCCACCAACCCCTCCCTCCCACCCACCCGGTCCCTCTCTTTCTGTCTTTCCGTCTGTCCCTCCCCTAACCCTACATTTCTTCTCTTGTTATTATGGGCCTCGTCTCTTTTGTTTAACATTGTTTGCACATTTCTGAGGACAGGAATGAAAGAAAGGAGCCAGGAGGGGTGGGGACTTGGTTTACTGTGTGTGTGTGTTTGTATTTCTATCTTCATGGGGACATCGATATGTTTACACCACAGGTGTCAAACATGCGGCCCGGGGTACAAAAGTGGCCCACTAAAGGGTCTAGTCTGAACCCCTGAGATTAATTTGTGAAATCAAAAATTATACTGAAAATATTAAACAAATATGTTCAAATCAATTGGACCAGAAAAATACTATCACAATAACCTAGAAATTATATAAAGACAATGTTTTTCTTTGTTGTAGTGTAAAAAAAAAGGTGAAATTACACAAAAATGTTTAAATATACAACAAAAAATGTGAAAACCTGAAATTTTATAAATAATGTGTGTATTTGTAGATGCAGTTGTAATGCACATGTAAAAATGATCAAATAAAGTGTAATACAGTTAAAATTACTTATTTTTCTTAAGAGTTTTCAGGTTGTTCATGTTTATTTATGATATGTTTAAGGACAGTTCATAGATTAAAACATTTTCCTTATGGAATCGTACCTTTTTTAACATTCATGAGGATTATATAAAAATATTGTTGAAATCTGTGTGAAGTATTCAAATGATGTTCCTTATAAACACTGGAAGTCCCCATAAAGCATGAGGGAAATGTGTATTTTTCAAAAGTTTCAAGATGTTTACCTTTCCAATTTATTAAATGTTTTAATTATTACCATCATTATTATGGTTATTAATTAAATCTATTCCTTCATTTGTTTTCACTTTTCAATTTTTTAAATTTTTTTTAACAAAATTAGATTTTCTGTATTTAAAACATATATTGACTTTTTCAATTTATTTTATTTTTATTCTTATTGTTTTCAATATATTTTAAATATTTTTTTCATTGTAAAAAAATATTTTAAAAAAGGTGTTTACACTCACTCCCTAATACCTACTTTACCTACAATTGATGATTACAAATTTAGTCCTCATGAGGCATGTAAATGAGTGTGTGTGTGTGTATGTGTGTGTGTGTGTGTGTGTGTGTGTGTGTGTGTGTGTGTGTCTGTTTCCTTACTATTTGCAGAGGAACTGTGGGAGTTTTGGAAAGGGGATAGGGAAGGTACACAGGGAATCACATGATGAGGAGTTTGTGTTTTCCAGGTTGTGTGTAACTTTAACCTCCTGTTCAAGTGTGTGTGTGTGTGTGTGTGTGTGTGCATGTGGGTCACGTGTGTTTATTTACTGTCTTGAGAATAACATCCATGTTTGCAGTTATCTGTGTGTGTGTGTGTGTGTGTGTGTGTACTTGGATTCCTATCTTCATGGGGACATTGAAATGTTTACTCAGTCACATCATGGGGACACCATCGAGACCAAAATTCAGGTCCCCACCAGGGTTAAATATAAACGTAGGTCCCCACTAGTAAAATAGAAATGATGTAGCCCTATAAATACATTAATCTTTTTTTTCCAAGAAGTCCCCATAAAGCATGGGTGAAACAGGTGCAAAGTGGAACATGTAATTTTTAAAGGTTTGAAGATGAGTCTAGATAACAAAAATATAAATTTTTATGTATTTTTTTAAATTCTTTTTATTTATGTATTTACTATTTTTAAATATTATAATTTTCAATTTTCAATGGTTGTTTTTGCATTTGTTTATTTATTCATATTTATTTATTTTTTAATTTACATAATTGTAAATTTTGTATAATTATTATTTTAAATCTTTTTTATTTATTTATTTTAATTATTTCATTCTTTTTTCTTTTATTTCAAATGAAGCTTACACTCACTCACTACCCAGTGACTACTTGATTACAACCTTGGTCCTTATGAGACATGTAAATGAGTGTGTGTGTGTGTGTGTGTGTGTGTGTGTGTGTGTGTGTGTGTGTACATATGGTAGCCTGCAGTGCTTTAGAATAGTGGTGTTAATAAGTCTGAGTCATATCCATGACAACAGGCAGACCATACTGGCATCTCGACCACAGAGAACCCTGACACTGACTTCCTGTGTCTGAAAAAAGCTAAAACAATCCTGTAAAAGTCCACCAGGGGCACAACAGCTTCCTTAGGTAAGACAAGACAAGGCAGATTTATTTATATTTGTAGCATAATTCCTGCACAGAACAATATAATGGACCACTTTCAGCAGTTCTATAAACACAGCTGGTGAAAACTGAATTATTAAACCAGTGGAACCACTTCCTCCTGTCACTGTTGGACCCGTCCTGTGAACAGATTCATAAATACTGGGAAGACGTCCAGTACACTCAGCACTACATGACAGTTTTCAAGTGGACATTCCTAAAGAGCCTTTGTTTTTATTGCTCGGTGCAGGTCCACAGGGCTTTGAAAGTAGGGATGATATTTGTCATGTCGTCGTCTGAACTTTATCTTCACTAGAGTTTCTTATGTAGAGTTAGGCCCTGTCCCATTTCTCCCCCTAACCCTAGATTTTGCGCGTTCATGTGTAGGGGTAGGGTGTCCCATTACCTAGGGGAGCAAGTGGGAGTGCGATTTTGCCCTTAAAATCAACCCTCAAAATGTAGTGAGGTTGGTTGCGATACTGAAAGATGAGGAAATGCAGAAATAGGCGTGGTCTGGGCTCTACCAATCACCAAACACCTGGAGAACTGAAAAAGACCCTGTCTGCCAGGAGGAACTAAGAAGGTCCTTGGAACTACAAATGGTACCTACAGTGGGAAAATGATTATTATTAACTCTAGGTTGTCGTAGAAGTTTAAGATGGGCACAATGATATGAGGCATTCTGTTAATACTTGTTTTTCTTCTTTGGTTGTTTTTATTTACTCTGTGACATAATCAAAATGAACTAAAGTAAATAAATAAATCAATAAAAAAGGTTAAAAAATAAATGATAGCCTTTAAACAGTTGCTCTAATGTAAAACCTCTGAATCCAAACTGAACCAGTGATCTAAATCTAACTGTATATAGTAATGAATTAAACGTCTCATTTGCACATGTTTCATCCAAGTACTTTTATTTTAGTTTTTATTTTCTGCTGCAGGCTGCTATCTGCTCCACCAATGACCCGATTTCCCCACAGGGATGATTTAATCAAACCTAATCTAATCAGATTTAATCTAATCTACTCTGTGATTTATAATAGCACTATGTACTATTTCAGAAGAGCCAGAAGACCAACCTAAACTCCCTTCTTTTCTCAGTCAAAGCCCAATGTGTGCTTCTCTGAATACAGACAAGTGGATAAGAAACAGAAAAAAAATGTCTAGTATAAATACAGAATGAAGGATTGTGGATCCCCTGGTGCTTCAAACACCAGCCCACACCCACCCACAGTGACAAGATATGATGGCAGCACACATTCAAGTGTTTGGAGTCCTGTGAAACATATACAGGTCATGAATATTAACACAAACCAGCTGGTGGGTGAGTGAGGGGGGGGGGGGGGGGGGGGGGGGGGGAAGAGAGATGGAGATTGGGGAGGGGGAGAAGGGGGTGGGGAGGTTGAGCAGCAGAGAAATATGTAGTTTACTGTCACTGTGTCATGCAAGAAGTGTGTGTGTGTGTGTGTGTGTGTGTGTGTGTGTGTGTGCTTGTATTCCTATCTTTATGGGGACATTCATATGTTTACAGAGTCACACCATGGGGACCCAAAAACATGTTTATTAGGGTCAAATCCTCCATCCAGGTGATTCTGACCCCCACCCTCCTCCCCAACATCAAATAAAGAATGGGTTAAATGCAGATGACACATACAGTATCAATGTATAATGTAAAATAAAGTACTTTATCTTTACCTCTGACACTACGGGGACCAAAATGCAGATCCCCACAAGGGTCAAACATAAAGGTCCCCACTAGTAAAATAGACATGATGTGGTCCTATAAATACTGGATGTGAATTAGTTATTTTCCCGGAAGTCCTCATAAAGTATGGAGGAAATGGGTGCAAAGAAATGGTTTGAAGACATTCTTACTTTTTTTTAAAAAAAATAATAAATTAAGTATTTTTGATGGATTTTTAAAAAATATGTATTCATTTTTCATTATTAATTATTATTCATTTTATTTATTTTGATTTTTACAATAATTTTATTTGTTCATTGATTCATTTTTTTACTTTAATTTAATTTTCTAATTATTATTTTTTTAATTATTTTATTTTTAAAAATGTGTTTATCCTCACGACCCAATGGTGACTTGGCTACAAACTTGGTCCTCATGAGACACGGAAACCAGTATTTGTGTGTGTGTGTGTATGTGCATATGAGAGTGTGACAGAGTTTCTCGGAGGTAATATTCAACCAATTAAATGCAATAAACTGTTCTCAACTGGTTTATGGAAGAAAAAAAAAAGACAGACTGCTCTGGGGAAGAAAGAGAACGTTGAGTTCTGCTTTTTAATAAAATAAAAACAGGTACCGTACTAATCAACAGATGAATAACCTCGAGGCTTGACTTTCAGCAAACACTGAATGATAAGGATGTCATTTCCAACAACAGGTGCTTTGTCTCTGAGTGGTTCTAGGAACTTTGGCTTTTATGTCCCCACAGGGCAGTAGGAACCATGTGACACTAACGTCCTCCAGTGACATATTCTTAAAGCACTAAATTCAACAAGTAGAAGACAGTGCTACTATAAACACCATGTTTTTATTGATTTTCTTCTTTATTTTATATCAAAACAGGAAACACTTTACAACACCTACATATGTTTTAACCATTTGTTACACATGTGGAAATGCTTCATTCATTACCGTATTTTCTGGACTATAATCTGCACCTGTATATAAGCCATATCCACTGTATTTAAAAATATATATGTAACAAAATAAGTATACTAGAAAGTAGTGAAAATGCAAACCTCCGCCAAGGCAGATCTCCCCCTTTCTAATGAAGAGACGTCTGCTAAGGAGGTTATGTTTGTCTGTCTGTCTGTCTGTCTGTTAGCGAGATAACTCAAAAAGTTATGGACGGATCTTGACGAAATTTTCCGGGTGTCTTGGGGGTGTCACAAGGAACAAATGATAAAATTTTGGTGATGATCCGGAAGAGATCCTGGCTTAGGGATCACTTTGAAATGTATTCTCCATTTGCTGCAATGTAGGTTTTTGAGTTACAGTATCTTGCTTTGTTTATGATAACTTGTGTATTGTAGCGCTGTTAAAGTACAGGGGTATATGCATAATTCACCTACGTATGTGTTCTGTTATGTGTCATGTTGTTGGTTCATTGGTTTAGTGTTGTGCTTCGGATAATAGTTGCAGCCTCTTCAAGAGCGCCGCTGAAGTGAGACGTTATATACGGTTCATGTGTGCCGCCATCTTAGTTTTTATATATTGGAGTAAATAAAGGACACTCATGCCTCTGAGTCAAGAAAGTGAGAAGTTTCTTGTTTCATATAATGCCATTTCCACAGTATTAAACTATTAATAGGTAACAAATGGTTAATACATAGTGGATTGTGTGTAAGTATTATAAAGTGTTACCTCAAAATATCACAGTTCTCAGTTGTGTATGAACGACATATTAATTACTTAAAAGTGGCGCCTCCTGTGGATTCATTTAAACACTAATTTAAACACAATAGATGCATGGAAACACAATGGTTTATATTTGAAATAGTTCGACCTATTTATGTATGTAAAAGGAACATAAATGGACCATTAACTTTATTTATTTATTTATTTTACGGGGGAAAAAAATCTATTTGCAAGACTTCTAATGATATTTTGACCACATTAAATATAACAGAATCATAGTCACACATTTCAAAACAGCTGCATTTGATGCATGTAGTCGTGTTTGTAATCAGCAGATGAGCTCAGCAGGAGGCGTCCGTCCTCCCAAACATCATCTCAGGACATGGTATGAAAATGAACCTAATGTTTAAGTATATCAGAAAAACAACAAAAACAACTAGTGATCAGTAGATACAGACACAAAAACAGCAACAGACTAGTATGAACTAGTCCATTAATACAATTATTGAGCTAATTGAAGTGTTGATGTCCATCTGGTGGACACGAACTACTGTGTTACTGAGAGCATGTGCATATGTTGTCTTAGATTTACAGCCTGTAGAATACAGCACCACAATATGGTCCATGAAGAAGACTGTCAAACAAGGGTCACATGTGTTTAATGAGGGTTTTGGTTACAATGCTGAGAGAGAGAGAGAGAGAGAGAGAGAGAGAGAGAGAGAGAGAGAGAGAGAGAGAGAGAGACAGAGAGAGAGAGAGAGAGAGAGAGAGAGAGAGAGAGAGACAGAGAAAGAGATAGAGAGAGATAGAGAGAGACAGAGAGAGAGAGAGAGAGAGAGAGAGAGAGAGACAGAGAGAGAGAGAGAGAGGGAGAGAGAGAGAGAGAGAGAGAGAGAGAGAGAGAGAGAGAGAGAGAGAGAGAGCGAGAGAGAGAGAGAGAGAGAGAAGAAAAAGAGAGAGAGATGGGGAGCGAGAGCAAGAGAGAGAAAGAGAGAAAGACAGAGAGAGAGAGAGAGAGAGAGAGAGAGAGAGAGAGAGAGAGAGAGAGAGAGAGAGAGAGAAAGACATCAGATTTAAAACAGAAATAAATGCAGGTATGCGAGTAAGGTCATTTGATGTTCATAAAAAACATTGATTACATTTTTCAAAATGTAATCAATGGCCGAGAAGCAGGTTGGTTCCGTTCTTTTCAAATATATTTATTCGGTCCGAGCCGCGGTCGGGTTAGTTAAAAAAGTGGTCGGTTGCAGGTCGTTTATACATCGACCCGCGCATCACTGCTACTGCGTTTTGACAAAAGACAGATGTCCAGTGATAATTCAAGTCCTGTGTGAATGAGCATGTTTGTGTTTGTAATTTCAGTTACGCACCTCTTGTCTTTTTGTGGAGTGAATAAAGGAGGAAGGGGCCAAAATTATGTGGCAGCATGTGCCCACGTGTACACAATAGTATTTATAACTATCTGAAGTTGTCTCTATGGACTCAGTCGGCCGTTTGCCAGAGGGAAAGTCTATGTTAAGAAGTGCCCACTGTTTTCATCTGCACTGACCCCGCTCTTATTTTGAAGGCGAGGAGCAAATGTACAGACTGCATCCTTTTTAATGACATTTTCCCCTTTATTTTTATGCATACTTTGTTTTCATACTACCTTAATGTATTCAGACCAAACATATCCAGTCATAATGTCTGTGATTTGCGTGAATTACAGACGTTTGTTTATCCCGTCTGAATGCGCCACACAATAACAGAGGTACAGGGTTCGGGTTAGTGGACCATTACCAGTGGTCCACAAATAATAATTATTGCTTTCAAATAAGGCATAAGAAAAGAAATTAAGGTTTGACTTTTGGTGACAAAATTAGCTTCATTTACAGACAGGTGCTGCGGCTGCACCCGAAATAACAACCTGTCCCCAGCATATTCTCACAGCAGAACAGTGTTGAGGTCAGAACCCATGTTAAACCTGACCCAAACATGCCGTCTGTTAGCCAGCGCTAACTCGGCTTAACGAGATCCACAGAGTGAGCGGGTGTGGGAGGAGTGCAGACTGAACTGAGGATCTCTCTACATGTTCTTCTGTGTCACCTCCAGACAGGAGTTAATAGGCCAACTTTGTGCCTGTGCTCTTCCAGTGGCCCAACACTGAGAGCTGCTTCACTGCAGAGCCTCTAGCAACCCTGCAGGCAATTTGTCTTTTTGCCAACGCAAGGAATTTTTTTCCCCCTCACAATTTTTTTCTTCACTTTTGCTAAATCAACATTTCTCAAGTAAATACAAGACAAATCTGCAATCTACTATACTCAAGCAAAGTGGTACTTGCAGCAGTTTGAACCTTAATGAGTCATTAGCATATCAATTTGGGGAGTTTAGTACAATTAGTGCACACTTACTGATCTACAGCCAGTACCTTTTCCTGATGCAGAAGACGTCTTCAGGAGGAAGTCTGTTGTCGACACTCTGGAAGTTCATTCTTTTTTTAAAAACAACAACCTGTTAGTAGACTAAGCTTTGCTGTTGCATACAGCTTCATTTACATTTATAATAAAACACTGGACTATATTTTTTAACAAAATCGTGAATTTCCAGAGTGTGTAACTCTACACTCGGCAGTCAATTATGTTGGACTTCCTCCTAAAGACGTCTTATGAGGTCCATGTCTGTAGATCAGTAACTGTGGACACACTATCTGAGGACATGAAGACCTCAGGACACTGGTGTTTGTCTTTAGGGACCCTCTACTTACGACCACTGAAGTGTGATGTTGTTTAGAACTTTAGAAAAGTTAGTCTAAAAATAGTTTCATGTCCTAATCACTTCCATGTTAACACAGTTTGGCTCAAAACAGAAAAATCTAAATGTCTCTGTGTTCATCTGAATGCTGTGATTTTAATGTCAACTATATATATATGTACTGTCAATCAAATGAGCTAAACTTATTTTTACTCCAGATAATCCCTTTAAACATCAGATTTTCTGTTTAGTATCAAATCCATGTTTCCTTCAACCTATTCATGGAACAGAAATATACAGCCTGTAAGCACTGAAAGGAAAGTGCTGTTTTGAACAGCCCACTAATAGGCCTGGATTCAAAGAAAAATCTGCTGAAAACACGTCTCCCAAGAGGAAAATACTTTAACCCGAACAGACTGAGGAAAGACGAGGAGCGATGTGTAAATAATCTGGAGGAGCTTTGATTCTTCTGCTGCCGCTTATTGTTGTGATTCTTCTCCTGTGATGCTTACAATTTGAAGAAAGTTGATCCAGATCTAAACCACAGGGGACGACAGTGTTCAATCAGAGCGAACAAGCTTTTTAGTGGCATGAATGACTCGTCACTCTTTATTTTTATTTTATGGCCCAGGGGAGTCCAGGATGTTTACATATCAACTTTTAACTGGAACTGATACAAGTTGTGTTTGTGCTCGTCTGTCCTTCTCTTCCTGTGGCAGGGAAACCAATTTCCTCTTGGGGAAGAGCTAAGATGACCTTGGGTGCTTTCTTCATTTAATTGCTGCCGTCATGGGAAATAGTCTTATTTTAGTCATCTTTGAATCTTTGATGCTCCTACTTGTAAAAGTCCTGTATTTGTTATAAAGTCCATCGTACTTTTTACTGACTCAAACTTTCCAAAGTTTTTTTAATATCATATATATATATATATATATATATATATATATATATATATATAGACAGTTGAGTCATCACAATCAGTAGTTCTGTGTACTGCATGTTTTAGATATATCCATCTTCTTTAAAAAAATACAATTATAAATGCAAATATATATATATATATATATATATATATATATATATAAATACAAATAAAAAGGACATCACAGTGGTGCAGTGGTTAGCACTCGTGCCTCATAGATAAAAGGTTGTTGGTTCTATTCCCAACCCAGACCTTTACTTAATAAAATAAGTAAGTTAAAAAATAAACATTAAACATTTAATTTAAAAAAATTACATATATTATTATTATTATTAATAATAATAATAATAATGATAATAATAAGTAGCCTAGCCACTCTAGACCCCCCCCCAGCAACAGCAAATCTTATGTGCTACCATACAAGTCTAGTTTAACTTTTAATTCATCAAAATCAACACACCCAATATATTGAAATTGTAAAAATAAAAAATTACTCAGTCAAAAAAATATTTGAATCCAAAATGGTGTTGTGTCCTCACTGCCTCTAAGTATAGAGTAGACTAGAAGAACTTTAGTTATTTCTACGCACAAAACTAAGTTGAGTGTCGACTTTATTACCAGAACGTCTGTGAGAAACCCCAGTGGGCTCTGAAAGTGAGAAAAGGGGAATTGGAATAGTGGTTGAAGCATGAAGCCTTAGGTATGCATACACAGTATATAAGCCACACTCCATACGTCTCACACACACACACACACACCCTTCTTCCTGCATTCCTCCTCTGTCTAACACACTTCCAGTAAGCCCACCAACACTTCAAAAACAGCCCCCCACCCCTACCCCCCACCACCACTACCACCACTACCAGCAGCAGCAGCAGCAGCAGCAGCAGCGCTTGCTAACATGCTCAGCTCTGTCGCACACAGACATAAACACTGACATGTGACCTGAATGGATGAAATAAAAACAGGTTTCAGGTACAGATAAGAACTCACCTGGGTTTAGTTGTAGTACCGTCCTATTGCATACAGAGGGATTTGAAAGACAACCTTTAGCCCCGCCTCCCCTGACTATGAAGCACCACTAAACCCATACATGTAATAAATAGGGATAGCGCGGCTAGGCTAATAAGAAGCACTTCCTAATAGAACTATGGGATAAGGCCGTAACATAGATTCACTGTCTTTCTATTAACAGTCACCATCGACTTATACTTTATAAAGTAATTCACTGATTATATTACCCAAAGACAAAATTAAAGAACATGTTCCATCAGTGTCTTCCTCTGCTGAAGGAACACTGGCACATTTATTTTGGTTCTGTCCTCAACTATTTAGTTTTTGGTCTATTTTCAAATGTTATTCTTTAAATATTAGCCCAGACCCTAATGTGATACAAGTGAAATACAATACACAATATAAATGGACAATATGGACAAACACAGCAGTATGGGGACACTTTTTGGCACAGTGTTAAATTTCTGCACCTTGATAAATTTGTAAATTTACAGTGTGATATGTTCAGTTGATTTTTCTTTTTTTCTTGTTTAGTCTAGCAGTATATTTTGTTGTATTATGTATTTTGTGAAAAAAAATACATTTAACAAATATAATAATGAAAAAAAAGAAGCACTACAGAGTCAATAATTTGCCCATACAAGGATACTTATGAGGAATTATATCATTTAGTTTCTTCATACACAAACTTGTTTTCTGTAAAGGTCTAAAGCTTATCTACATATCTTTATCCTGCAAATTACTCTTTATTTTTTAATATTTAAATTTGAAGTGCACCTTAAGGAAGAACCGGAAATACAATTTCGTTGTTCTGTAAACATGTTTATTGTAACAATGACAATAAAGGAAGTCGAAGTCTAAGTCTAAGTCTAAGTCTAGAACTGTTATTTATTTTAGCTCTATATATATATATGGTTCATTTTACCTTAAGTGAATAAATGAGCAGAAACGACCATTTCTACATCATTGTTCAAAGACAACTGAAAATGCCTCATGGTTCCACCCTCTGTCCCTTTACCTTCTTCTTCATCCATGCATCCAAAACCAGAGCAGCTTTTTCAAATGTGTGGCCTGGGCATTGGGAACCAACTGGGAGACGGACTCACAGTAAACATTGTTTACTGTCCTGGAGGCGGTTGAATTTAAGTGGCCATCCAGGGTTCTGCAGCCTCCCTTATGTGGCTGTTAAAGTCCAAGCAACCCCCCTGGCAACCAGGCCAGGGGCAGTGGTGAAAGGACACAGACACACTGAAAAAGGTAAAACATTGAATCAACTTAAAAAAAATATTCTACCATAGGTCACACATAAAAACATCTAGTTGAGTGAATCGAATTAAATGAAATTAAAATAACCCTAAACTAACTGTAATTCAATTTGGTTCACTCAACTCGTGTGACCATAAAAAGTCAAACTCATGTGATAAAAAGTCAAAATTATGACATAAAAAGTGTAAATTATGAGAAAAAATTGTAAATCACGATTAAAAAGTCAAAATTAAATTAGAAGTTTTAAGTTGATTCAATGTTTTACTTTTTTCAGTGTATAAGCCTTGGGGGGGGGGGGGGGTTGAAAGAATAAATCAAGGGTTTGCAATATTATGATATTAGATTCTGAAGGATTAGAACAGGGCTGTTAAACGCCTTTTAGTTCAGTTCCACATTCAAAAAAAGAAGTTTTTTCCCCTCAAAATATGAAGAACATCAACTGGACACGTGTTCAAAAAAACAAGTGACATTTTAACTGTTCTCTGGTAATTTTTGGCACTTGTGCAAAACAATTACAAATAACAAGGCAGAATATTTATAAAATTACACTTATTTCTCTTCAGATATTTCAGTTGGTTCATATTTATTTAGGTATTTATTCAGGTTTTTGTAAAAGGATGGTTTGTTAATGTGAAGATTTTCATGTAATGTGACTTTTTACATTAAAATCAGCAGTTTTCATTATTTATCGTTAAATATGATCATATTTTACTGCTGACCTAATTGCGATCTAATGTAGAACCTGAATTAAAACCATTTAACCACCGTTAATATAACATAACATTTGACAGACACTTTTATCCAAAGACACTTACAAAAGAGAACATAATTATAGCCTATATATGATAGAATAGAATATTTTCAAGATCGAATGGGATGACTTCATAACAAATGTCCAAGTCTTAGACTGCGCTATGACCGAAGACTTCGAGAATATCTTAATAAGAACTAGATTTGGACACGTGATACGTCTGTCCAATGTTGGACCAAACAAAGCACTTCTCTATAGAGAATTATCAGAAGACTCAAGAAAGATGAGTGAATAAAACTTTATTTCACATCGTCTTAACTTTAACGTTCTATTGGGTGAACTGGAAATGACTCACTCACTTCCTGGAATGTATCATCAGGTGAAGGGGTATGGACTAAAATCTGCCAGGATTAAATGTAAATATCAGGAAAGTGTGGATTTAACAATGTGTGTCTTCACTGGGACATGAACATAAATGTTAATTTAATATCATTATCATATATTTTATTGTTAAACCTCAGAGGGTAAACTTTAACAACACTTTAACTTTTTATTCTTACTGTTTAAAGGCAACTTGCATTTTTAGGAGTAAGTAGTTATGAAAATTTGCCAAGAAGTATTAGTTATAGTGTTATTATGACCCCATAACTTCTAACAGCTCCGGTCAGTTTCAGTACAGAAATCCAGTTTCAGCACCAAGGACAGTGAACGATCCCAAACATAAAACACACACACATTGTAAAAGGGTTAAAATAAAAACAGGTTAATATAGTTTAATGTCTGAACAGAGCATCAGTAACTTCAGCCTGGAACCCTGGTCCTGGAGAGCCACTATCCTGTCCTCTTCCAAAAACGGCTGTAAGAAACTACTTGTCCCTCCACAAACGTCTACGAATGTCAACGACTTCCACAAATCACACAAACCAGGAGATTTAAACATTCATAAGAAGCTCAGTGACCAACGCTGAAAATCTCTGTTCAAGCACACACAGACTATTATCTATCTGCTCAGATTTAGTTCAGGTATCACATGATGGAAAAACTGACACATTCATGATCATCCAAAGATATTTTCAGTATTTTAAAAATAAAATACAAAGTTGTGTGACAGTGCTTACTTACATAAATATTTCAAATAAACAAGTATTCAGAGAATCTCTACTCTCACCCCTATTTTGTGCCAATGTCAAGTTTCTATGACAACCTGTTCTTGAACTAGAGAACAGGTCGTCTTTCCTACGAAATGCGACCTTGACCTTTGACCTTTTGCAATATTGATCATTTTGTTATATGTATAGGCCTTTATACGTCAATGCGTGTAATATGATGATAATATATCCAGTATTGATTAAGGTATAGCATATGTGACCCGCCACCACGAAACCAGGCATAAGTCGCACTGAGCCGTTCAGAGCTACAGCCAAATTTAGGCTGGAAGGTGATTTGTTATTTGTGTTTACACCTTATCAAAAAACGGTACCGTAACACCTCTATGTTCAGTTCCTGTGGTCATTACATTGAAATCCAATCAATAAAGGTGTTTATTGGGTCAATTATTTAAGCGGTGACAAAAGTTTAAGGATTGCTGAGCAAAGACAAAGCCGACTTCCACCTCTTTTCGCCGAACAAACCGATCTCCGTTCCGTGCGTAAACATCCAAGTGTTTGGTACGAGGTAAAAGCTTATATTGAATGGTGTAAGCCAAATGATTATAATACGTTGCAATTCTGTCCTATTATTACAATATATAGAACTTCTGTGACATGTCCATCAAAGTGTCCTTTAACATCTGTGAATATTTTTTGTCAATCAGATACGAATTATTATGCATTGCTAAGGACTTCCTACCCCAAAACAGTCCAAAACTTTAACGGACAATATCTAAAAATATGCAAATTGTAAAATATGTCCAACTGTGGATATTAAAATGACCATAACTTTGGTTCTACTTGTGATAGAAACATCATTTTTTCACCATCTTAAACCTTAGTTTCCACTCTACCAATCTACACAGATAACTCAGTTTTGATTTCCAGACACTTATGCCTGGTTTCGTGGTGGTGGGTCACATATGTCTGTTTGACACAAACTGTTACACAAGTTAATTTTGTAATATTTCACCCGCCCATGTAATTTCACATTAATTATATACACATTGAATCAACTTAAAAATCTTCAATTTTGACTTTTTTTTCTCATTTTAACTTTCTATGGCCACATATAAAAAAAATAAATCTAGTTGAGTGAACCAAGTTGAATTTCAGAGGGTTAGGGTTATTTTAATTTAATTCACTCAAGCAGATGTTTTATGTGTGACCTATTGAAGAAGATTTTTTCAGTTGATTCAATGGTTTAGTTTTTTTCAGTGTATGCCCATGTAATTTAACGGCGATATTTCAAGTATATTATATAGCATGATATGTCTCTGCGGACACACACACACACACGCACACACACACACACACCGTGATTATAATAATTTCATGCAACCAATGTTGGATGAGATTACTGAAGGGCAGAAAGATGGAAGTGTTGTGTTTTTCTGACATGTAGGCAAGGGGAAAAAAGTGAAGTAGAGAAACCAGGGAGGAGAGGTGGATACTCCCATGTGACATGTATTAGTGTTTACAAGAACCCAAAGGAAAAGTCACACATGGACTGCATCCACAGACAAACATAAACACAGAGTGCATCCACAATCACAGGCGCCTAAACACACACAGTCCAGACATCCACAGATTCGTGGGTTTACCAAACGTGACACATGACATCCATGTGGGGAACAATTGTACCAACAGACACACAAATAAACATACACCATGTTAAATCAACCCACATTCAGCCTGGAGGTAGTTTGCAG
This sequence comes from Siphamia tubifer, assembly GCA_020466265.1. Classification (NCBI taxonomy): domain Eukaryota; kingdom Metazoa; phylum Chordata; class Actinopteri; order Kurtiformes; family Apogonidae; genus Siphamia; species Siphamia tubifer. The sequence continues at coordinate 3,872,265 of CM035796.1, forward strand.
TAAACACCACCAACCATCTGCACCACATGCTGGGTTGTGAACTGGTGAATTTCTTTTACACATACAAACTGTTTTTCCCAAAGTAATTTAACAAAGCTGCTCATTTATCAACTGAGACCACTTCCCCTCTTCATAAAAAAAATCCCTGGACAAACACCAGTGGGGTCATTGCCTTTGTGGTCAAGCCACCTACCCAATTAGTTTTTTGTTGCACTGAAGACCAGTGTTTGGTTCCGGAAATGATAAAAGACAATGGTAATATTTTTAGCTTATATGTACAGATATCTATTCACCTTGTTCACATGGCAGCCATTTTTATACTTGAGGGGTACGGAAGTTAAACAGAAGTACACAGTTCTATATGTTGTCAATCACTAGATTCAGTGAACGTTTAGGTTGTCAACATGCCAGCAGTTTGGACCAATCTGTCCGTCATGCCGGGGTTAACGATCGATCGTCTTGTTTTGTAAGTTTTCTGTTTGTCTTCCTATTTTTCTGTCATTGTGTCTATGCTTTTATTTTATCATGTTGGTTTATGTTCACTCTGTCTTGTTTTACTTCCTATCACTGGTGCTGCCCCGCCCCTTTAAAGGAGCCACATGTGGTCCCCCTCTTTTGGGTCTTATATAAACTCATCGTGTGTCTTTGTCTGGTGCGAGTTTGTCTACCTTCATGGAGCAAATAAGCGGTCTTGATTCCTGTCTTGCCTTGTTTGTGTATGACTTGGTTCCGTGCTCTAGTTTGTGTCTGCTGTCCATCCCCTGTCTGGTTTGTTGTTTGATTATTGCCACCAGTTTCCTGATCCTGTGCCTGTTCCTGGATAAGAGATCCCCTCACCCTCATTGGCCCCATTTTGGATTCTGGATCCTGGTTTTGATCCATGCCTGGACACTGGTAATGGGCTTTGGATTTACATTTACTACACCATGGTCAGTCCAGAAGAATCAGTCTTTGATGACTGATACGAACGAGACAACATGAAACAAGTGAGTTTATCAACAATTCTGAACAGGACATGGAAGTGCACCGTACCGCGACGACGACTGTCACCCTTAGTTGATATCTGGAATTAATTTAGGAAACTTAATATTTCAAACTGCCTTGTTAGATAAAAAAAAAAAAAAACTATTAATATCTGTTGGGAAGTAGGTTTTGGGAGGCTTGTCTGTCAAGCCCAACAGCACACACCTCAGCAGGTCAACATGTGCTATTCAGAGGAAAAAATTTTCAATTTCCCATGTTTTCATCCTTGAGCTGAAGCCAACCTTTGCCCACAAACTTCTAGGGGTGAATGGGTTTAGCTGGAGGCCGACTCAGCCACTGGAACCAGAAAACCCACTCAGTATTGGCCAATGCTCAGTCATTGTGGTCAGAAAGCCAGCAAGCAGTCATGAAGCCAGCCTGCCAGGTCTCTGTCATTTTAATGAGGTAGACCAACCAGTCAACAAGACAGTCAATGCAGTCAGGCAGTTGGCCTAAATATGTGGTTAAAGATGGCCTAATCAAAAAGTCATTGTGCTATTTGGTTGGATACTCGCCAAAAGTACAAATCCGCCCATCAGTCGGCCTGTCAGGCATCAATTAGGCAACCAGTCATATCAGTCACTTAGCAAACAAAGCAGTTGGCCTTTTATGCCATTAATAAAGCACCCACTGATCCAGCTACAGTACATTCTGTGGCGGTGTAGCATATTCTCATTCAACCACCCATTGACCCTTTACTCATCCATTCAGTCCGTCTCTCAGTTGGAGAAAAGGCTATTTTGCTAGGCAGCCGAACAGCAAGCCACCCAGTCAGTTAATCAAACAGCGAGGCAGCAGGCCTAAAATGTGGTAAGTAACAGCCCTGCTGACCCTATCATGTGGTAAGACTGGATATTTTTTTTTGTTTTTGGTCGGATTATGGGAAAGGACTCATTGCTCTGACTTTACTTTCATCGTCAGTCAGTCGAGTGGTAAACACTTCATTCAATGGGGCAGTAAAGGAGGTCACTTATCAGTCAACCAATCAATTGATCAATATGCCTGTTAGCCAGCTAATTGGTTAGTCACTCAGCCAGACAATGATTCAGTCAACCAGGTATTGCTGTCATTAACATTAAATCTGCTTCAAATTGTACCCAGTGACAGTATTGAAAATATATTATGTTGGTTTTTTTGCTATTAAAATTCCCATTCGACATTTAAGTTTTTAAATTCTTTCACAACTGAGCCCTTCAAAAATAGTATTGTCACATCGGGCACCAAAGAGCCTCCAACAGAGGATTTTGACCAAAGTCTAAATTAGATTCTTAACCTATACTTAAAAAAATATCAAGTTCTCATATCCCTTTAATAAAAGAGCCAAAAGCAACCAAATGTCCCCATGGTTAAAATATAGACACTGCCTCGCCCCGATTAATGTTACGAGTTAATATCACTAGTTTTTTGTGACCCTCATTAGCCATCACCAGGTCAATTGTCTTAATCTGGACTCCAGGTGTGATGTTTTGTCTTATTTTTTGTGTGTCTTCATGTATTTTGTCATTCTTAGTGTTTGGGCTTTTATTTTGGGATGTATGTATCATCTTCACACTTTCACTCTTTGCTTACTGTCACCGATGTTTTCCCCGCCTCTCGTTAATTTCTCTTTGATGTGTCCCACCTGTCTTCCCTCGTATATAAGTTTCCGTCCAGTGTGAATTTGTCAGCCCTGGTAGCGAGTCATGAGCAATACTCCTATCTTTGGTTCTTCAGTGTTCGAGTTGGTTCTGGTATTCCGTTATTTTTTGGGTTTCCATCTTTGCCCCTGTCTGTCTTGCCCGGATCTGTCTGTTTGATCTCTAGCCTGTCCCCGACCATGAGCCTGCTTCTCCCCTGCTGGTGCCTTATCGTCTCTCGGACCCTGGACCTGACCTTCTTCTGGACCCTGGTTTGATTTTGGGATTTTCCTGGATACTAGTGTTCTGCCTGTTTTTTTACATGACTTCTCTGCTTCTGTCCTCAGTTAAAGAGGTTCTCCGTCTTCCTGGTCACTCGTGGGGCCTTATTGAGGAATCACCCACTCAATATATTCTCATTATTATCAATAAAATCTGTAAACGCAGCCCATCATGCCTGAGTCCTACATTTGGATAAAACATTGGTACTGAGATTGTCACGTCAATAAGTCATTGATAAAAGTCACCATTACTGTTAGCAATACTCAACAGTCTCAAACTTAAAGGTGGGGTGGGAGATCTTTTTTTGGAAAAAGTTACCATATTGCTTAAAAACTCATCACACACTGAAATGTAATGTTTGCAAAAAAGTTCCAGTCTAGAGGGTGGAACCAGAGGAAAACTGCGGCCAATCACTGTATTGACCCCATCCCTCCCTACCCCTTCTCCTTCTGCGCATTCACATAAAGAGCAATGGCGGAAAAGATGACAACCGGCAGGAAAACCAAAGTATAAGCGTTTTTTTAAAAAGCTACGGCCATGAGAAAGTTGAGCGAAGAACGGAACAGGACAAGGGTGGGTATCGTTATAACTTTCCAGTGCTGGCGTCAACTGAAAAAGAAAAAGGGGCTCGAAACTGATGCTAAGGTGACCATGTTTCTACTCCTTATCTGTGGAGTAGTACCGTTATGAATATATGATATTTGGACATACTAATGGGTTATGGGTATGGTATTCACAATGTCAGTGAGAAAATTAAAGGTATTAAATGCCCATGGAATTTCATGGTGATATCACAAGTATTCATTGAGTTGTAGCATGATATGTCTCTGTGGGCACAGACACACACACACACACACACACAGTGATTACAATGATGTCTTCCAACCAATTTTAAGTGAGATTAAAAAGTATGAGTCATCATGGAACTTGAGCAAGGCCTTCATGAGAGACATGTGTGCTGTGAATTTGGTGATCCTCAGTGACAGTGTTCCTGGACGCATGGATGAACAGCATTTCTATGTCCCCCGTCGGTGCGATGGTGGACAATTAGTATTGAAATTACACTTTCGTCCACAAAAATGTACTAGTGTGTGTGAGTGTGACCCATTAAAAGTGGAACTCGTGCCATTCCTTCAACCTGCAGTTAAATTATTCATACCTTCAAAGTTTTGCATCTGTCAAATCAATTCCATATCTGTTCATCAGGAAGGAGATCTGTGTCTGCAACAATTTACAGTTGAGCAGGCTATTCCTGAGGCCAGAGTGTGGATTAATACATAAAACATGTATGTGCAAACCAACCATCCTGTTAGTCATTTATTCATCCATCTCGCTTACAGCTGTCAGACATGCATCAGGAACCACAATACACAATTGTGCTTTGAATCTGTGTGGAACCTATTAGCCCATGTGCACCCACTGACCCTGTACGTGATGAAGCTGATGATGCTGCACTTAGTCATCTTATTATCTGATGTTTTGGAACATTGACAGGGAATCTGGGGGGAATTTCCAGATGTTGTGGATGGCCCGACACAAATACACACTTGAATGAAATGTGTAGCAATGAAGCAACCTGTGGTGTAAGGAAAGTAAACGTTCACACATATGGAAGGTTAACTAATGCAATGGTGGACAAGACTACACCCAGAACATGCACTGAAAATCCCCAAGGTAATTTTTGTTGTACTTATTATACATTTACATCAGCCAAGGAGGTATTAGAGTCAAGTTCATTTGTTTGTCCGTCTGTCTGTCTGTCAGCAGGATTACGCAAAAAGTTCTGAAGGGATTTTGATGAAACTTTCAAGAATGATAGATAATGGGTCAAGGAAGAACCCATTATATTTTGACCAATGAAGGTCAAAGTCACTAAATGTCAACAGCTAAAATACATAAGCTGCAATATCTCACATATTCACATTCACATTCACCATCTATGGCTCCATCACGTCACATGTGAATGAAAAATTAAGTCTTGGTAGAGGTCAAAAACACATTATTGGCTGTAATTCAAGAACAGGCTGTCACAGAAACTTGAGATTGGCACAAAATAGGGGTGAGATTAGACATTCTCTGAATACTTGTATGGAAATATTTTTTTTTATTTTGTTAAACCAGTGCTTCTGCCATTAATTCTCCTGTCATTGCCCCGATCACGATGCTGATGAAGGTCGAGAAATGGTTCTTAAAGGCGTTCAATGGCAGCTCACTCTTCCTAATGTGTGTTTTATGCTAATGCTAATGCTGATAGATAATGTCTTAGTAAAATGCAGACCGAATTTCCCTACTGTGATAATAAAGCAATGTAATCTTTAATTTACACTCATTATCTCCGCAGAAATATATATTTATATCTTGTGTAGCAGCCGTTTTTAAGAGTTAAGGTGACAACTGCACAGTTTGTTTATTCTCGGTCCAAGAGCCACATTGGCCTGAACCATCACAACCACACACAAACCATCCAATTACCTGTTGATGGAAATTTAAAAAGAAAATAAACAGAAAATCCCCAAGGCTTTTTCAGTCATCTAACCACTACACTTAATTCCCTCTACAGCTTGGTTCATTTCTTATATTTTTCTTCCTCATATTCTTCCATTTTCTCATTCATGTTAAACAATGTGGAAGGGAACATCTGATCTTTATTCAGTGGATTCATGCATCTTGTAAGTGATAAAACTAATATTAAGACACACTGGGGGTTTTGTTTTGTCATCACAGCACAACTTAATACCCTTTAAATTGCTTCAATAGCTGCTTTGGGGCACTTTATTTCACTGCAGCTGGAATGAAAAAGCAGACTTGATGTTTGACTTGATGACTATCATTGGAAAATCAGCAGGGACATTTTGAGGTCACACTCGTGGTATTTTTTTTCTAAAGAATAGTCACAGAAGATAACAAATTTTCACAGAATGTCTAATCTCGCCCCTATTTTGTGCCAATCTCAAGTTTCTATGACAACCTGTTCTTGAATTAGAGCAAATAATGTGATTTTGAACTTTCTGATAAATGCGATCTTGACCTCTAACCTTTTGCAATATTGATAATTTCGTTATATGTATATATGCATCAGTGTGTGTAATATGATAATATATCCAGTATTGATTAAGTTATAGTGTGATATGTCTATGTTTGACACACACAGAGTTACACAAGTTAATTTTCCCATGTCACCTTTGACCTCCAGAGATCTCAAAAACTGTTGGTTGTAGGTGATAACACAAATTATGATAATTGTAGAAATATTCATTCCACATTGTTTGGTACCAATCTGAAACTTCTGTGACCCTCTGTTCTTGAGTTATAACCAATAATGTGATTTTGACATTTTAGTTAATTGTGACCTTGACCTTTGACCTTTACTCAAATGGATCATTGTATCCGATGTGTATTAGCTATATGTATATGCCCATGTAATTTCATGGTGATATCTCAAGTATTCATTGAGTTATAGCATGATATGTCTCTGCAGACACACACACACACACACTAACAAAAGTTAATCTTTCGATAAAACCGCATTAATATGCCAACAAGCAAACATGTGGCTTGCTGCATCTCATGATTTCAGCCAAAAATGTGAACAATTTCATAAAGATAGCTACAGTATTTTAGGGGACAAAGCAAACATAAAAATTTTATTATCCGTTCATACTGCGACAACAGCCGAGGCAAATAACCAGGATTTAAGTGGAAATGTCAAGGTTTATTCTTTAAGCTTCCAACATATTGGAAACTCCACACTAGTACATGACATTTAGACTGTCCTCCTTCACCATGGAGCCATTTGTCCTGCTTGTCATCGCTCCATCCATCTCACCGCCCTCAGGCTCTGTTCAATCCATTATCTGTGTTTATTAGTGGATGTGACTGACAGAGTCACAGCCATTGACTTGTTAGTAGACGATTAGCCTCCTGACCTGCTGCAACACTCGCTCACAGAAAAAGGTGTTTGTGTATGTAACAGGGGGGACGCATCCGTGTTGTGTAAATCAATAATAATAATAAAAAAACACCTGTTTTATCACTAACAACTGTATCTATTCAAATTTTATGACCAGTACTTCCTCCTCATTGCTGTGTGATTTTCTGAATTGGGTGAACATTTAAATAGTCCAACCTTCAACCCTGTAACAAAGACTCATCCCCACACTGTCTTTTTTTGTTAGGGGGTTGAATGCTACAGGGTTGAAGATTTTAGTTAAAAATAGCAATAGACAAAAAATATATTGAAGTATAATGATAAACAGACAGATAATTTATTAATAATTTTTCAAGGAAACAATACTAATAATTAATAATTTATGCTTGTAACAGTGTTGAACGATTGAGCTCGACAATGTCAATCTGACAATAAAAAAAAACAATGTCTTTACAGTTTGAGTGGGAAAAGACTTCAATGATGTCACTTCCTGTGTGCTTAGGAAGTTGGACTAAACCATTATTTAAAAAAAAAAGTGTGATTGATATCCTGTTACGGGGGTAAAAAATAGTTACTGACTATTTCTATTGTTTTATAATCAATAAAATGGTAACTTTGCTCAGTGGGGACATACTCTACACCTCAGAAACCCATACAATGTTTGAAAGTATAATGTTTAAAACATGGATAAGATAAGAACTTTATTTTCATCATATAATTGTACAACGAAATGTGTCCTCTGCATTTAACCCATCCTTGCTGGCAGCCATGGACAGCGCCTGGGGCTTATAATGCAAAGACACATGGATCATTTCATTCCATGTTTCAGAATGTGTGTATGTTGTTTAGTTTATATGAAAAATCTTTGAGGTCAAACTTGTGGGGACACAGAGTGCACCAGATTCAGAAAATCACCCTGTTACATCTAGAATGTAAAGTATGAAGCTCCAGTCCAACTCAATCAGCTTCACTGGGAAACATCCAGAACAATTACAATTTCATTCAGTCACATTCTGCCAAGTCCACACACCCTGCAAGTGTAGAAATGCACAAAAAAGTCAACAAATTAGTTCCTGTTTTTTCAGCAGTACTTGGTTTAAACTGACATCTAAGTAATGTAATAATGTGTTCAGTATTTGGCAGCTGTCAGACTGTGAAAACACTTGGACACTAATAGTCAAAATGGACTCTGGATCAGTTCTACTGCTGTCGTTCAGTTCTGGAGTTGCTCTGCTTGGTACTTTTAATCTCACCTAACATTGGTTGGGAGAGATTTTCACTGTGTGTGTGTGTGTGTGTGTGTGTGTGTGTGTGTGTGTGTGTGTGTGTGTGTGTGTGTGTGTGTGTGTGTGTGTGTGTGTGTGTGTGTGTGTGTGTGTGTGTGTGTGTGTGTGTGTGTGTGTGTGTGTGTGTGTGTGTGTGTGTGTGTGTGTGTGTGTGTGTGTGTGTGTGCGCAGAGACATATCATGCTATAACTCATTGAATAGTTGAGGTTACCCCATGGTGTGACGGTGTAAACATCAATGTCCCCATAAAGATAGTAATACACATGCATGCACACACTAAATAGATTAAAGATAGTTACACTTCTATGAATACAATGAGCGTTGATGAAAATGTAACATCAAAATGACTGTAACCATGCACACGTGTACAGATTCAAACCCATAAGCAGCAGCCAGCTCCTGAAACCAGAACCAGAACCTCAGCCAGCAGCCGATGAACCCATGAGAGCAGAACCAACAGCCTCTTAACCCACTAAAGCTGAACCAGATGCAGTGACTGTTCCCAGTGTTATGAAAACCTACTCTAATCTTTACATCTGTAGCTTTAAATACTATTTATGCTCATTGTATGAACATAAACTGGAACATCCACTTCAAACACTGAAGCATCACTGCCTTTATACTTGCATCTATGGTGTTGAAATGAGCATTTGTTCATCAGTCCATCACAAAGTGTTTTTCTTAACTGACAAACTGGACAAACAGCAAGAAGAAAGTAAAGCTTTTTTTAAGAGAAGAAAATGTATGACAAGAAGCACAGCAGAAGACAAATGCATAATATTGATATTATGAAGCAGAGTTAGCTTAAATGTTAGTAGTTTTATATCCCATTTACATGACAGATTTTATTCCTGTTTAATTCCACTTTCAGAGGACGATGTAAACAGCTAATTGTGCCACTCACACTGGTATGGTATGCTGGGTATATATATATATATATATATATATATATATATATATATATATATATATATATATATATATATTATTAAGGCCATAACAGAATATGTATGTAGATAAGTGCGGCCATGGCCCAGTTGGGAGAGCGGGTTGTCCAGTAACTGAAGGGTTGGTGGTTCGAATCCCGCTCCTAGTCAGTCAACTGTGTCACAAAGGCATTTCACCTCCTTCACCCAGTATCACTCACATCAGTCTCATATGTAGTTTACCACTACCAGAGTGTGATTGTGAGAGCAAATGAATAATGGGTCGCCAAAAAAAAGTGCTATATCCATGTTTTGGATATTTTATCACATTTGGGGTTTTTTTTGTATTTTAATACAGTGTTTGAATATGATTTGAATATTTTTGTTAGTTTTTCAGGGTGAATTTCCATAAATTTTAGCCTGTTTTGTATATTTTTCTCTCTTTTTTTTGTGTATTTTTGTGGGAAATCGAAGTACAAAAAAACCCTAAAACAGTCAACTGACAAAGTGTTCTGATCACGATTAACCCAAGTCAATCCAAACCAACCCTATGATTTAAAAATATGATTTGACAGCCTTAATATACTGTATATAATTGTATTCATTTCTTTTTTTACAACATTGTCATTTGTCCAGTACACACATAAATGATAGCTTGAGTAAAATAAACATTACTAGTTTGAAATCTGCTGTGTTAATCTTTCTGTGCAGCACCACCACATGATTCTCTTTATGGCTGAAACTTTTACAAACCATTCTAAGTTGACCTGTTCAGCCAAACCACAAACAACGGGTTCACATTTAACGACTGGGCCACTAGTCCGAGGGGGAAAATGAGGCAATAAATAAAATATCTGCTATCTCATTTCTTTCATTTTGTGAAAAGGAGCAGATCTTCTCATGAGTATGTGTAATTATTTCCCTTTCCAAGTCAGCGTTGTCATTGGGGACTGAGGCTGTGGAGCTGCTGCCAAAGCCCGTTCACTGTCTGCACATAGGCAGTGTTATGCAACGGCTAATTACTTCCACTCAGCCCAGACGTAAGCAGGGAAAGGGAGAGGCAGAGAGACAGAAAGGAGAAAAGTGAGTGATAAAATTAAATATACAAGGCAGAGGGAGAAAGCAAAGAGGCTGAGAAAAAGGGAGAGAAAAAGGAATAAAAAGTTAAAGCTGGAAAATACAAAAAAAAAAAAAAGATGGAGGGATTATTGTTGCTTCTCTGCAGTGTTTTTGCCTTAAAGGGATAGTTCACTATTTTTCACATGAATCTCTATGGGTTCACTGGCTTTACTCTGGTGCACCCAAAGTGATTTACCCCCGACAGTGTCCCATGAGCCCAGTTCTGGTTTGGTTTTGGTCAAAGCAAAAGTAGTCCCGGCAGGTTTCCTGGGGTCAACAAAATAAAACGTGTTTCTTCTCAAAACAGTATGTGTTGGAGTAAGTGATTTATTTACATAACCAAACTGTCATGGAGCAAAAACACTCACCTCGTAATTGCTTGGAGCTACTTTCTCTCGATATCGATCAATGGTCGTTGTCACTGCTAACAGCTGTGCGCCTGCACGTAGCAGCCGCTAACACTGCTGAACAACTGATGAAAGCAGTTTGCTAAGGTGCACATCTGTTCGTGACAACGACCATTGATCACTATTGAGACAAAGTAGCTCCAAGCAAATACGAGATGTGAGTTTTTGTTCCTTGACGGTTTTGTTCTGTAAATAAATCACTCATTCAAACTTACTACTTACTGTTTTGAGAGAAGGTGCTGTTTACACGAGGATGATTGTGGTTAAATACGACAGCATATTTTATCAGAAGTGTCTTTCATTTACACGAAGCCAATGCCATCAGGGTGTGAATACGCACAAATCTGAAGATTCCTTCCAGAGTGGGACGTATTGAAGACGCGATGGGTCGCATCTCCGTCTAAATGGCAAGATTCACACACTGAGCAGGTAAAGCAACAAACATGTGGGACAACCTTGACCCTACAGATCTTCCAGCTGCACTAGCATTAGCATTAGCAGCTCTAGTAAATGTACAGGAGTTGTTTCAGTTATTGTACAGACATAACACACATACCATAGCTGAACAGAAACAGATGGACAATTACATACGTCAGAAACAGAAAAGGACATGTGTTCTTTCACAGTACCACCTAGCAGCCTGGCAGGACTATCCAATCATATTTTGCCGAATGTTGCATCTTTGTACAAACAAGTACTTCTTCCTGAATACGCTCGTCTAAACGCAGATGAAAAACTGAAGACGAGACACCAATTTTCTGTCATTGTCTACATAGAAACGTAACCTTACTTTGTTGATGCCAGGAAACCTGCCGGGACTACTTTCGCTTTGAGCAAAACTGGACCAGAACTCGACTCACAGGACACTGTCGGGGGTAAGTCACTGTTGGTGCACCAGAGTAAAGACGGTGATGACATACAGATTCATGTGCAAAATAGTGAACTATCCCTTTAAGTTTTGAATAATAAATTTAATTACAAAAAAAAGAGATGAGTGATTACTCTTGCTTCAGAAAAATATAACATCAAACCGTAATTACCTCTTCATTTAATTCCACGACCGTTTAATATACACAAGTGAAAAAATAAAACATTTAAATCAGGGTAAGGAAGCCAAATATGGTGAATCCACAAAGCGGGAGAGATGTAGAAGAGGAACATTGTCAAAGCCAGACGGGGCCTGGAGCCCTTTTCCTCTCCAACATTTTTTGGGAGATGATGTCATTATTCATTTAAAAAAAAAAAAAAAAAAAGAGCAAAAGAAAAATGTGTCTGCGCCTCCAGCTCAACTAGAGAAAAAGGGGAAAAGGAGGCAAAGGTGAGTGAACGATGAGGAGGGGAGGGGGGAAGAGGGGGGGGGTGATGTCGAGATCAACACAGTGAACAGAAAGAAGACAAATGGAAGAAACAGATGAGGACTCATTTTCTACTTTCATCGTGTTCACTGGTCATTTTGAAAAGGTGCCAAAAGACTTAATGACACCAGCAAATCAACAGCAAAGGACAAAGAAAATGATATTTACCCATAGATGAATATCTGAAGAAAGGTTAAATAAAAATATATACAGTCAGACACCAACATTTTAAAGGGCCCAGTTATATACGGTGCTTATTTATGATCCTTTTGTAATCTAACACAACGCTGAAAATGTAATTTATCATTCAACGCTCACTTTTTCCTTTTTCATTTAATCCTCAAAAGACATGACTTCCACTGTGGTAAGAAGGTTTCCTACCACTGGTTCTGTCTGACCACAGGCGCTCATATGGGTAAAACAAAGGAAGCCTTGAGCTTAGCGGATGATTTGAACCTAAACATTTCAAATAAACAGTGTGAGAGGAGAGAAAAAGAAAACAGAAACCGACTGAGAGGGCTGTCAAGATGACAGACGAGACAAAAAGAAGATGAACAAACTGCTGTCAGAGACGCAGATATAAACCATCAGCTCAGTCACACTTCTACTTACCCTTTTTTTTTTTCTCCATTTATCTGCCCGTCTATCTATCATCTCTCCATTTCAGTATCATTGTATGTCACTTCATCATTTGATCACATATAAGGTAATAAAGAAAGCGCTCGTCCTTCCATCTATCCTTATCCATCTTTATTTCTCTATCTCTACAATCTGCTCGGTCATGTCCCTGGCTTCGGGCTCTGTTCAATCTGTCGTCTACATACCAGTGTTTATACGAGTGTCTTTGTGTCACATATGTGTTTGTACTGGGACATTAACCTATCAACTAATAAACAGCAAATCGAAAGCATGTCAACGAACCCCTTGCTTTTTCACTTTTTTTTTTTTGCCGATATATTTTTCATTAAACTGGCATTAAATATCAACACTAATACCAGACCTTTATGTAATTTGTGGAGTTACTAGATCACAGGTGTCAAACATAAGGCCCGGGGGCCAAATGCGGCCCACCAAAGGGTCCGATCTGGCCCCGAGGATGAATGTGTGAAGTGCAAAAATTACACTGAAGATAATTAATAATCAAGGAAAAGTTAAATCATTTTAGGTCAATTCAATCTAAAGAGAACTTGTAAAATACTATCATAATGATCTAGAAATAATGGAAACAAACCTTAAACTAAATTTCCTTTCTGCTTTAGTGTAAAATAAAGTACGAAAAAAGACTAGCCTTTGAATTTTTTTTTAATAAACTGAAGTATTTGTGGAATTTTACCAATATTCAACCTGTTAATAAATGTTGTGTATATTTGTAGTTCTACTGTGATTTGTAAGTTGTGATGCACGTGTATAAATGATGAACTAAAGCATAATATTATCAATATTTCACTTATTTTTCTTAAGAATTTACAGGTTATTCATGTTCTGTTCATGTACAGTTTGTAGATATAGACAATTTTATTGGAGAATTTGGCTTTTTTTACTTAAACACAGAAATCTTTGGCGTTGACATTATTTTCTACATTTTTCTCTTATTATTTATATTATTTTACAGGTGCGGCCCACTTTATACCATATTAGGCTGAATGTGGCCCCTGAACTAAAATGAGTTTGACACCCCTGTACTAGAACATACAAATGATCATGTAAACAGCATAACCTAACACACCTGGATTTATCCCCAATACTCTGATATATACATACAATTATACCTGTTAATCTGATTTCTTCACTTCTTTCACATCTCTATGCATACGTGGAAAAACAATCACATCGTAGAAAATGGAAGTGAAGTGTTTAAGAGTTGAGCAGAAAACATTGAGCCTCTTTACATGACCATAAAAACCCCATAACTGTGAAATAATCAGATCTGACACATTTACATCCACATTAGAAATGGAATAATCAAACCCCAGCTGTAGATGCTCCAGTCCATTGTCAGATTTATTTCGGAGTACGTCGTACACATCAATGGTCGACTTTTCTTATTGTGTTTTGCTCATATTTGACCTGGCAAGTCAGTCACACATCAGGTGCAATGATCCGTTTGAAATCCATCTGCTAAATGCGAGCTTGACCTTTGACCTTTTGCAATATTGATCATTTCTTTATATGTATATATGCATCAGTGTGTGTAAAATGATGATAATATATCCAGTATTGATTAAGTTACAGCGTGATATGTCTATGTTTGACACACAAACAGTGTTACACAAGTTCATTTTGTCACCTTTGACCTCCAGAGATCTCAAAAACTGACTATACAATACATTATCCCTTGCTTATATTCTGTCTCTCACCTCCTAAATCCACTTAAATTTGACACACTGCACCCTGAGTTGAATATCAAAATGGTTATCGATGAAATTAATTGCTGACAACTTTTCAATTAAGTGCTACAGTTGTTCATTACTTCAACTGAAACAGAAGGAAAGGTCGTATTTATACTGATATACTTAAACTTTACAATATTCAGCATGTTTATGGTTGTTATTTCTTCGTCTTTTCTTCGGCATGTGGTTTGCCTCAGGCAGGTAAAATTAAAATACTCATGGATACAGAACATTTGACCCAATCTCACATTACTTCATAATTTTTCTGCTTCACTCCAAGAATGCATGGATGTATATTATGTGTGTGGCCTCCCAGTACGACATGTCTGTCTAACAGGCATTACCAGGCAGTCTGAGCATTTTCATTAGTTCCTAGAACGCCAAACAAACCACATGGGTATGTGAAGCAGCTGCAGCAGACAGCGGTAGAGAGACACAACACCAGCAGAGAGAGAGAGAGGGAGAGAGAGAGGGGGGGGGGGTGAGTGAGAGAGAGAGGGGGGTGAGAGAGAGAGAGGGGTGGGTGGGTGAGAGAGAGAGAGAGAGAGAGGGAGGGAGAGAGGGGGGGTGAGAGAGAGAGAGGGAGAGAGAGAGGGGTGGGTGGGTGAGAGAGAGAGAGAGGGAGGGAGAGAGGGGGGGTGAGAGAGAGAGAGGGAGAGAGAGAGAGAGAGAGGGAGAGAGAGAGAGAGGGGGGTGAGAGAAAGAGAGAGAGGGAGAGACGGGGGGGTGAGAGAGAGAGAGCGAGAGAGACAGAGAAAGGGGGAGGGAGAGAAAGAGAGAGAGGGAGAGACGGGGGGGGGTGAGAGAGACAGAGAGAGAGAGAGAGCGAGAGAGACAGAGAAAGGGGGAGGGAGAGAGAGAGAGTCAGAGAGAGACTCAGACCAAAACACACTCTTATTCTGTTAAATCAAACTTTAAAAAAGTCCAAATTCTGAGATAAAAAGTCAAAATTATGTGATAAAAATACCAAATTATGCAATAAAAAGTACAGAATATGAGATAAAATGTCCAAATTATGAGACAAAAGCCAAAATTATGCAGCAAAAAGTAAAAATTATGTGATAAAAAGTACAAATTCCCAGTCACTAAGCACAACCAGAATTAATCCATATATAAGTCACACTGGGAGAAAATATAAGTATTTTAAGCGCGCCTTATAGTCCAGAAAATATGGTAGCTTAATATTCTAATTCTGTGGGACTTGGGGCCCCAAGACATCTGATGCCCAAGGCGACCTATGGCTAACACCGGCCCTGTATGACTGTGTAAATGACAGAACAGGTAGTGTGGGACTTTTTAACAATATCCATGTTGCTGAACCATGTAGTGATCACCAGTATAGAACCTTTTTTTATTTTTATCTTGGTCATTTTACTCAAAGTAATGTTGGCGTTTTGTGTTTGTGGGCGTGTCCTACCTAACAACAGGCTCAGGTATGGCCTCCAGGTTTGCAGGGACCTGTACTCCTTTTTCCCACTCTTGTCTCCAGGGGTCCGACAATACGTAGAAGTCCTCAGGGCCGAGCTGTGCCGAGTCTGGCAGCTTCATGGCTGTGATGAAGTCTGTCCGAAATACCTGAAGACAGAACGACAGAGGGAACGTTAAAATGAAGGAACCATAACCACAATTTAGATTAGATTAGATTTACAGATGCACAAGATATTGTTTAAACATCTAAATCATGTGTGTAGTAGTCACATGACAGGTCCTGTAATGTAGGAGACAAATTAACTCAACATTTTTAATATATTTTTAATCATATAGCTAATGCGCATCAGATACAATGATCCATTTGAGTAAAGGTCAAAGGTCAAGGTCAAAATTAACTAAAAGATCAAAATCACATTGTCGGTTATAACTCAAGAACAAAGGGTCACAGAACTTTCAGATTGGTACCAAACGATGCATAATGAAGATTTCTATAATTCTCATAATCAGTGTTGTCACCTATGACCAATAGTTTTTGAGATCTCAAATGTGACATGTTGCAAAATTAACTTGTGTAACACTGTTTGTGCGTGTCAAACAGACATATCATGATGAAACTTAATCAATACTGGATATATTATCATAATATTGCACACACTGATGTATCTATTGTCAATTATCAGTATTGCAAAAGGTCAAAGGTCAAGGTTGCATTTAACAAAGGTGAAAATCACATTATTGGCTCTAATTCAAGAACAGGTTGTCATAGAAACATGAGATTGGCACAAAATAGGGGGGAGATTAGACATTCTGTGAATACTAGTTACATATTATGTAGACAGTACATGAGTGTAGACTACAGTAAATATTAATAAGATAGGCTTCAAACACATCTATGTAGAAGGATTAAAAGAGTGTTTGTGTGAGACCTAAGGGAATGGGTGTATTCAAGCAGACAATTCTAACACACACACTTTTGTGTTCTCAATGGGACCCGAAGCAATTATATTATCAGTCATTTAGTCAAGGACATCAGCCAAGAGCACGCACACATAAATATAAAACAGCCACACAGGAAAACAAGCAGCACACACAGACAGGGCAGTGCCAAATCAACCATATGACTTCACTCTGCATTTTATCATTATTTTCAAAGCCTCCTTATCCCTGGTTTATTAGCTCTTCTCCTCCATCCTCCTCCCTCGCTCCCCCAATGCATCACTCCATTAACCTCTCCCGTTTTCAGTCTCTCCTTCAGTCACTCCGTCCCCTGGAGTGCAGGTTTGTGTTTTTTTTTATTTATGTATATTTATATTTCTAGCACTGTCACAGTCAGCTGATGTAAGCATTTAGTGTCCTCGAGGGGACAATGGTAATCATAGATCCGTCACCCTGTTAAGAAACACCTTTACTCAACCTTCAGTAGTTTTTCAAATTCAACCTGGCTGCTTTTGTTCTTGAAAATATTTAGTCTCAGGTGTCGTAGGTTGTTTGGTGACAGCCCTGGGCAATATATTAATTTTAGCGATTTGAGGTTTTTGTTGCGGCCGATTTAAAACATAAAAAGTTGTTTTTTTTCCCTCATCTTCCTACCAGTGTTGCCTCATTGACTATTTTTTCACCCAATTGGGCTACTTTTGATTACATGTGGCAGGGAAAAAAATGCATTGGGCTGGTTTATAAAATTTGCTTTTGCCAACATCTGTTTTTTTTAATATTGTGAAAACGGCACAACAAATTTATCTTATGGTTTAAAAACAGTACAGATCATGGGCGGAAAATTGTGTATGGACTCTATAGACGTTTCCATCCTAATATTTGGATGTTTCTAAAATGTCCATAGCAATATTTGAATGAGAAATTACATGAGATTTGGAAAACAAAAGGTTACTGTATTTTGTGGACTATAAGGTGACACTTAAAAGACTTTAATTTACTAAAAAAAAAACTAAGTGCACCTTCTTAATTCTGGTTGTGCTTAGTGACTGGGAATTTTGACTTTTTATCTGATAATTTAGACTTTTTTTATCACATAATTTCGACTTTTATTCTAATTATGTTGACTTCACTTAATGCTCTTTATAATCCAGTTCACCTTATATATGAAGAACCTCAAACAAACCACTCATTGATCCTATTATTGCTAATATAACTAGCTTAGCTTGAGAGGAGAGGAGAGGAGAGGAGAGGAGAGGAGAGGAGAGGAGAGGAGAGGAGAGGAGAGGAGAGGAGAGGAGAGGAGAGGAGAGGAGAGGAGAGGAGAGGAGAGGAGAGGAGAGGAGAGGAGAGGAGAGGAGAGGAGAGGAGAGGAGAGGAAAATCAGTGATAGAGGGAGGACAAGTGGAAGAGCAGGATAGAAAAAAGAAGTGACCAGAATGAGAGGAATGAGACCTGGGCCTGATAATTTATACAGAAAGAGAGAGAGAGAGATGAGAGACAAGGACAGACGGAGATGAGACTGTGTGTGTGTGTGTGTGTGTGTGTGTGTGTGTGTGTGTCAGAGCAGTATATAAAAAGACCATATGTAAAAAGCAGCATCCTTTCCTCTGCTGCTTGGCTGCTTTCACTGTCTGAGAGCCAGCACAAATAAATAATGCAATGGAGCAAGGGACGTGTGTGTGTGTGTGTGTGTGTGTGTGTGTGTGTGTGTGTGTGTGTGTGTGTGTGTGTGTGTGTGTGTGTGTGCGTGTGTGTGTGCGTGTGTGTGTGTGTGTGTGCTCATGTTTGTTTATGCACAACAGTGTGTGTGTGTGCTATTTATTCCTGTGTGCATGTGTGTATACTTTTGCCGCTATGTGTGCATGAAACAGTGTTTTAACGTGCGTGTAAAAGTGTAAAAGTATATGAGTGAGTGAGTGAGAGTCTGTGTGTGTGTGTGTGTGTGTGTGTGTGTGTGTGTGTGTGTGTGTACAGGAATGTGTGTGTTAAGACATTGAGCCAAGGCCATGATGGATCTTTTCCCTTCAGCTTACAGGAGGGGGACAGACACAGACTGAGGGTGATCCTCCTTATTCTTTCTTTATCCCTCTCTTTTTCTTTCCACCTACATTCTCTCCTCCTCTTACGAGTATACAAAAGGTAAAAACAAAAATTTTGAAAATGAGGACAGAAAAGAGATAGAAGTGGAGGATCACCACAAAAACAAAAGACATGTGTATGGAAGACGGTTAGAAAAAGGGGTTAGATGTCAGGAAGAGGACAGAGACAATAGCTGTGTTTCCATTACCCTTGGAAAATCACATCATGTAAATAGTGCTATAAAAAACTGATAATGGAAACACTATTTCAAAAAACAAACCACTCAAATATCGATAAAAAGTTTTTCCACTTTTACAAGGTGGTTTTTCAGACGTTTTGATATTCTAATACAGTGGTACCCCTACTTATGAAATTCATTTGTTCCAGAAGAGAGTCGCACTTTACATGTAAAAGGAATGATTCGTTCCAAGATCCCCAATACCACCCTTCCAACCCTTTAACAATCATTAAAAATTTACCAATTTTGTTTGAAATATGTGTTAAAAGAAAATGTAGATTTATATTTTTGTCCGTCCAGGCTAATGTGGGTGTCCGGGACAGAAGAGTTGATCCAGGTCTGGGTGAGAATGAGGATGCATCAGTCTGGTGGATCATGTTTGTGTTTAAATCTTCAGGTAGTCCACTTTGTTTTCCAGCGAGCGTACGTTGGCGAGCATGACTGATGGAAGCGGCGGTCTGAGCGGGTTAGCTCTTAGCTTAGCTGGAAATCCACAGACGCAATTCTACTTCCTCTTGTGCCGCTTCCAATGTCTATGGAGGCGGATCCTCTGCGGGGGTAGATAGGGGGTAGGTAGGTAACGTAGTCACGTCTAATAATGTACATACTCCACTGTATTTATGTCTCGGGGTTTCAGTTTCCTTTTGTAAATATAATTTTCTTTGGTATTCAGAGACAAAAAATTGAGGCAAAGGTTTTTCAGTTCTTGGATCATTCGTTATCTGGGTCTTTCATAAGTAGAGGTACCACTGTGTATCGCAAAAACGCAATGGAAACACTTTTTCCACAATTATGGTCACATGACCACTTGTCTCAGAGTCTTGTCTGGAAATAATTCACGAGAAAAACAAAAGTGTCATTTTAGAGACAAACATAAATACAGCGCGATATCAAAACATGGAGAGGTTCATCTTCCAGCAGTGAAACGTCTCAGGATGATATTTCACGCTCTTGTCTAGAACAACCGTCAATGGAAACACGTTCAAAGCGCAAATATACTTTGTCAACATTTTAGGAATATCACGATTGTTTTGCAAAAAAACTAATGGAATTGATCTGGTTTGTGAACCCTCGCCCCTTCTGTGTTCTGTGAGCTAGAACTAATGTGATTCTGACCTTTCAGTTATTTCTGACCTTGACCTTTGACCTTTACTCAAATGGATCATTGCATCTGATATGCATTAGCTATATGTATATGCTCATGTAATTTCATGGTGATATCTACATACATATATGTCTACACACACACACACACACACACACACACACACACAGTGATTACAATAATCTCTCCCAACCAATTCTGGGTGAGATTAATAAATGTAGTTCCAGCATAAATATATATTCCCAGTTATGTGGTCAATAAATTACTTCTATTCTATTCCTTTATAACTTTTTACAACTGAACATTTCAACCACTGTGTGTTGACGACTGAACAAGATTTTATTACCTCCACACACACACTGTTGTAAACACACACACACACACACACACACACACACACACACACACACACACACAAAGTGATTATAATAATCTCACTAACCAATGTTAGGGCAGATTAATTAGATGAAAAAATATGTAGTTCATTCGTGTCCTACATTAACAGACTATAACACACACGTACATTGTGATGTCGATGCTCCAACAGTACAGTGTGCAGCTCTATTGTACATATTTTTACAAAAAGAGAGCGTGAAATGACAGGAGGAGGAGAGAGGAAGACAGGTGAAAAACAAATGAGATTAAAAATAAAGGAGGAGAACGGTGAAAGTAAATGAAGAGGGTGAAGGAGCAGCTGGATGTGTAGATCAGTTTTATTACTGTGTGTTTGTACAGGAATGACTGCGGCTAATTAATGTCTAGGAAACACTATTACAAGCTCCTGCAGTTTTATGTTGTGCTGCGTTTGTCTCTCTCTTCCACTGTCAGCTGGGACTCACCCAGCCTCAGCAGTGAACGACAGGCGGACAGATGGAAAAGAAACTTCACATAAAGACCAAGGTTGAACAGGCAGACGCTCTTTCCAAACTGTCGGGCCAATTTTATACCAAATATAAAATACAAATTAGGTGCATTTGCTTTAGCTGAGTTGGAAAGTAAAAAAAAAAACATATTCAGCAGAAAAATGGAAAAACAGAGTCTTTCAAAAGCTGATTAGATTTGACTAATGTGTTTAACCTCTACAGTGACAGTTGAAGTCGGCAGGATTTTTGGTGAAGACAAATATAATGAACTATATTACCGCTACACGGTATTAGAAAAAAAACTGATAGAGTTTGATTTAAGTCTGCAATAAGAAAAAAATTTAAATATGAGTAAATAACAGCTTATGGTTAAACAGATTAGTGGTCAACGCAGAACATATGATTGAGTGTCATCCTTTGATAGCCAAAATAAATAAATACAATTAATTGAAAATTTTAAAAAATGTCATTAAAATAAATAAAACATTAAAATAAATAAAACAATTATGAATGAATAAAAAGTTACATTTTAAAAATGAATCTATATATAAATGATTGAATAATTAAAGAAACATTTTAATTTAAAAATAAAAACAAAAAATAAATAAAACAAAAAACTACAATAAATGAATCAATAAATATAATATAATATAATGATAAGAAATAAATAAATTAAATAAATAAATAAAAACGAAAGAATAAATGAATAAAAACAACATTTAATTAAATTAAATTAATAAATTAGTTAAAAGGAAAAATAAATCTTAAAAAAGATAAAAGTCAATAAAAATAAATTTTAATAAATGAATGAATGAATAAATAAAGCAAAAAATAAAATAGTAAAAAAGAAATTACTTTAATAATAAAAAATAATATTTTTTTTATTAAATTTTTTTTAATAATGGCAGGACCTGTCATGTGACTGTTCCGCACACGTACATTGCGACATCGATGCTCAAACCATATATAGTGAAGCTTCGACAACAGATTATATTATAATGAACAAACTAATGAACAGTTGTATATTAGTGTGTTGGTTCAGATCATCTTCAGCAGTTTTTGGTGAATAGAGACGGTTGTGTCTGGAGTAACCATGGAAACCCTGTTTTATAATTATTATAAAAGTACATTTCTTTCTCCATTCGTCGTGATTCATACATTACATCTGTAGGAACATGTTCCTCATCTATTCTCCTTAATAACTTCATTCTCAGGGCATGTGATTGGATTTCCACTGTGCTTCTCAAATTAGATAAATCATAATTTACAAATTAAAATTCAAACTGGATGTTAAGCTTCTACAGAAAAAAGGAAAAATGCTGTGAATGTTTAACAGACGAACACAAACAGAAACTATTCCATAAGAATCAACAAGGGCTGGAAAGTCGAGCTAATGTGGAAGTTTCCCACAATGCAATAGTGATAGCTTGCTGCTCCAACTGACAAATATCCACTAAACATCAACTACTGCCTTAGAAGTCAAGCATTATTTTTCACAACTCATTGTATTTTATTTAGTACAGTTTTTTACCCTGTGATATATATATATATATATATATATATATATATATATATATATATATATATATATATATACTGTATATATACACACTTCAGACGTAATAATAATATATCTTGCTGGGTGTTGATTGGCATCGCCTGTGTTAGCATGACACAAACCACTACAGTGGTAGACTGTCTGCTCCACATGACTGTGTTTTACCAATTCCACCAGCAGTAACACCTGACAGTATTAGCATTATTAGCATTAGCATTATCATACTCACAGATTCCAGTCCATACTTCCAAAACAGCCCCAGCTAATTATTATAGTCCTTCTTTCTGCTCCTTTCAACTCATTCCACCCACTTCCACAAACACAGTAACAAACAATCTCACATTTTCTACGACTCTGCACTAGCGTCATAAAATAATGTTTTCAGAGTTACTCAACTCAAGCCAGTACCTTTCCAGATGGAGAAGCCATCTTTAGGAGGGAATCTGAAAAATTAGACTGCAGAGTTAGACGCTCTGGAGAGTCACAATTTCATTGGTTTCTTTTTTAGGACCTACGACTGTCACTACGACTTCAAACGTTACTGCATCCATAGGTATGTGATGATGCAGTGGTGACGTATTTGACAGTTGAGTCGTATTCATACCAAGGAAAGACTACCTGTAAAGTAAAGTATCATATTCTGATGGATAAAATACACACAATATATTTTATGCACAACTGGACTCATTTGAGAATTCACAAATATTTATTTTATGCACAACCATAGACAAATACAGATGTCCCATCTGTGGACACTATTATATTGACAGTTATTTTACTCCATAACATTTCCTCTTAAATGCCGTAGTCTCGTCTCTCCATCTTTACAACTGTGTGAGAGACAAGTCACTTCCTGCAGCAAATTCCACATCCACATTTTTTACATTTGTGCACGAGGGTAAATTAACGACCTACTAGAAATGTTCAAGTGTGATAAGCTGTAATGCAGAACCTTAATTTACTCTATCTACACACAAAAGAGCTGCATCACATCTGCTCTGTAAGAAGCAAAACTCATTCATTTTGGGAAATCCCAAACCTCACATGATAATTTTCTCAAAAAGCAACGAATCAGCAGAAAGACACATTTCTGTCTTCCTGCACGAGTCCTGCGCCGCCTCATTTCCCTAAATGTGACAGGCTGTCATACCACGACTTACTGCAGCTGTCGGGTTTATTTGGATAGCGATACTTCAAATTTAATAAGTGATGCCGTCATCAGCTCGGTTTGCATTGACATTATCTTAAAAAAAAAAAAAAAAAAAAAAAAAACTAGCAGAGCAGAATGATCAATGATCTGTCCCCTGAAACTGAACCAATGAGATTCAGCTGCTGGAATAAAAACTGTGCAGAGACCAGTTCAGCTACTGTTACACACACACACACACTCTCATTTTATTGTCTCATGGGGACCACGTTTGTAATCAAGTCACCATTGGGTCTTTTTTTTTTTTTTTTTTTATAAAATTATTTTAAAAAATTGAAAATAACTTGTTTTTTTTCTGGAAGTCCCCATAAAGCATGTGGGAAACATGTATTTTTCCAAAGTTTTTTTATTTATTTATTTTTTAATATTATTATTTAGAGTTTTTATTTTATTATTTCATCTTTTTCATATTTAAAAAAATATATATTAATTTCTTTAAAATGTTAACTTTTTTCCATTTATTTTATTATGAACCATAGAAAATCCAAAATGGAGCGTTTTCTTCCCCTCCAACAAGAAATGGATCAGGAGAAAAGAGAGATAATATATCTAGTATTGATTAAGTTATAATTAGGGCATTAATTAAAATGTTCATTTCACATCCTCTCTCTCTAGCTAACTTATAAGTTGACTTGAAAAAAACTGAAGTCATTAATGCCCTAACACACACTGACGCATATATATACACATTTCAAAATTATCAATATTGCAAAAGGTCAAAGGTCAAGGTCGCATTTAGCATAAAGGTCAAAATCACATTATTGGCTTTAATTCAAAAACAGGTTGTCATAGAAACTTGAGATTGGCACAAAATAGGGGCGAGATGATGCATTCTCTGAATACTAGTTAAACGTTTTTATTGAATGTCGTGTCTGTGGAGAACAGTCTTTGTTCTTCAATAAAGCTGTGAAGGTCTTGTCCCCGAAAAAGGACTCAGGGTCTCAGGAGGATACATGGTGTTTTATAATGACAAATGCACAAAGGAAGAAACGTAGATATGAATCTGAGATGATAACAGCCACGAAGATTTAAAACCCACACCTGACAGGTTTAACACACACACACACACACACACACACACACACACACACACACACACACACACACACCACCTACACAACAGACCTTGTTATTATGCTGCTGCTGCTGCTGCTGCTGAGCCAGTTTCCTTGAAGCACAGTGACATAGTGCTTTAAAAGCTTTTAAGGGTCAGCTGACATCACACACCACCATTTGACTTGACTCACTCCTAAACAATCATCCTGGTTCATGTATGACTTTGAAAAGACAGAGACAGAGGATGCTCTGCCCTTCACTCCTCGTCCCGCTGTTATTATTAGAGAAGACCCTCTTTACTGTGATTAGGAGAGCACAGGGTGGTGACATTCATCTGCACCACAAAAGGTCAAAGGGCAGCAGGGTGGCGTGGGGAGTGTGGCTCAAAGTGCTGTTGATGGTACAAGTTCAAGTCAGAAGAAGTGTTGAGTTTTAGAGCAAAAACAACTCATCCAAAAACTAACCACAGTATTATGAGTGTGACGATGAGACGAGACGTACACGATATTGGGTTCAGAAAAAAAAAAAGACGTTTTTAAATACGTAGTTTTCAGTCATGTGACTATGACAACATCAGCTTCAGCTGGAGGGCAGGAAGTAACCATGGAGACTGTCGCTATGGAGGAAACCATTGGAGAGATCCAGTGTCCAAATGGTAAATGGTCTGAACTTATATAGTTCTTTTCCACCTTCATGGTGCTCAAAGTGCTTTACATTAGCTTCACATTCACCCATTCACACACATTCATACACCAGTAGGTTTCTAAGGTCAAAGGTCAGTCCTACTGGGGACCTAAGTCCGGGTTAAGTGCCTTGCCCAAGGACACTTCAACATGTGGACAGCCAGAGCGGGACCAACCTCTTGGTCATTGGGCGACCCACTCTACCAACTGAGCCACAGCTGTAGCAAACACAGATACATACAGTTAGTTAAATATTTACTGGACATGACCCGTATCTGATGAAAATTAATGAGTTTTCAACAGAACCGAAAGATTCACCAACAATCTCTGCTGTGGATATGACTAAGTACCTGTTCCTGCAGACATCCTACTACACCACCAGCAGATGAAAGACGAGAAAAGTTACCTAAGTACCAAAACATTAGGTAAAGGTAAAAGTACCTTTTTGTCATTATACACTGTACAATAAAATTCATCCTCTGTATTTAAGTCATCCTTGACGCCATTGGGGCACCTGTAAGGAGCTGTGGGCACCCATGGGTGGCACCCTGGGGACCCATCTCCAGCTGTAGAACCAGGCTAATGGTCAGAATCACTTAGGAACCCATCCAGACATGAGGAGAGAAACATGCAAACTCCACACAGAAAGGCCCACATGGTCTGGGAATCGAGCCCGGGTCTTCTTGCTGTGAGGTCAGAGCGCTAAACACAACATTGGTGATGGCTACAGAGACATATCGTGCTATAACTCAATGAATACTTGAGATATCACCATGAAATTACATGGGCATATACATATAGCTAATGCGCATCTGATGCAAAGATCCATTTGAATAAAGGTCAAAGGTCAAGGTCACAATAAACTAAAAGGTCAGAATAACATTAGCAGTTATAACTCAAGAGCAGAGGGTCACAGAACTTTCAGATTGGTACCAAACAATGCAGAATTGAGATTTATATAATTCTCATGATTGGTGTCATCACCTACGACCAAAAGTTTTTGAGATCTCTGAAGGTCAAAGGTGACATGTCACAAAATTAACTTGTGTAACACTGTGTCCAATATAGACGTATCAGGCTATAACTTTAACAATACTGGATATATAATAATAATAATATACACAGACTGATGAATAACTGAATAACTTTTATAGTTGTTTTTACTTTGAATTCCTTATGACATAATGTAGTTGTATTGTGGACTCTTAGGCGTATGTTTGACATGTGTGATGGTTGGTTGTTGTATTTTTTTAGGGGTGTGTTTGTACCACTACTACTTACTACATCCATACAAATTATAGGCTACAACATGAAAAACTATTCGGGTCACCAGACATTATGTGACTCATGAAATCTAAGCCCAACTGTCAGTTAACGTGTTGAAAACATTATTTTCACTGAAATAAAAAAGCAACTAAAGACAAAGACTGATGCAGCACCGACAGATGTAGAATAAATAATCTTCAAATGACTGATTCATGAACTCGTTTTTTTCCTGAGCAGAGACAATGTGCAAATGGTCAGATTAGTGGAAATGAAAAGAAATAACATTTGAAGGAGGAGAGGAATGAGGAGTTTCCTCATCCGCCGTCATGGCTACCTGGCTCTCCACAGTGCGTCATGGCAGATGTCGACTCACAGAGAGAGGAGGATAATTTTAGCAGCCACATCACAGCAGAGGGACAGGCTCTAATGATTGGCTGCTCACAAGGTCCACAGGATTCAAAGAGTGGGTTTGTTTTGAGCGTGTGTGTGTGTGTGTGTGTGTGTGTGTGTGTGTGTGTGTGTGTGTGTGTGAAGGATGGGAGGGTGATTAAGAGAGAAAATACAAATTACATGAAATAGGAAATGAGAGCATTAATACAGTAACAGTGTGATTTCAGTGATTTAAATAATCACAAGAATATTAACATGCATCGATCTAAAGAGGAACCTTCATTTATACCAATAGTTTCCACTATTAGAACCTCCAGGACATTTTACAGGAACGTCACGGTGTGTGTGTTTCCTTTGGGTAAAGGTAAAGTACTGTATTTGTCATTATACACTGTACTATGAAATTCGTCCTCTGTATTTAATCCACCCTTGATGCCATTGGTGCATCTGAAAGGAGCAGTGGGCACCCATGGGCGGTGCCCGGGGACCATCTCCAGCTGTAGAACCAGGCTAATAACTAGGAATAAAGTTAAAGTGGAATTAACTGTTTACATGTGGCAGGAATTATCTTATTCTGAATTAACATTGGAATAAACCAGTTACTTTATTCAGAATTAACATTTTCAACTGGAATTAGGTGTTTACATGGTTCATCTCAAAGTGGAATTAACTTATTTGGAATTAAACGGGAATAAAAACCCTCATGTCAACAGGGCTATTGATGATTTAATTAGTTAATCTAACCCTAAAACGTACCCCACCTGTGCCCTTAAGTACCTAGGATAGGTTCCAGTAACTCTAGTGAGGATGAAAAGGGTTTAGATAATGAATGAATGAATGAATGAATGAATGAATGAATGAATGAATGACAGAAAAGTAAGACAAGGGTACATACTGTAATGTCAGAGGGTTTCAAAGTCAAAGTTCTATTCGTAAAACTTTACTACATGAAAACATACTAATCCAAAAAGAACACTAAAGGGATGAATATGAAACTACTTTTCCTTATCCTCCACCAGGTTTGTTTTCTACCACAGCACCAATGTTTCTTTTGTTTTTCTCTTTATCACACATCCACAGCCCCTCTGAAAAACCAAGCGCCCCTCCCCTCCCCTCCCCTCCCTTCCACTTTACACCAAGCTGGACTGAGAGAAATAGTTTTTTAAAAAGAAAAATAAAAGTATACTGAGGAGAGACGAGATGAAATGGGATGAAAAAGGGAAAATGTTGACTCATCTGTTGTGTCTCTAATCATGCCGAAGCAGAAAAGAACGACAGAATGAAAAAGAAAAGAGGAAAAGAACAGCGACAGAAAGAAGAATGGAGTGTTTAAGAAAAGAAGAAATAGAAGAAATGCAGACGGATGCAGCAGTCCAACTGGACCCACATCTTCTCCTGATGTTCCTTTCATCTTTTGGGCTGAATCTCATTTCACCTCTGACCCCTTCTCTGTTTTGAGCATCCATGTGTATTGGTGGGGGGGGTGAGTTCACAGCGGGGTAGGGGGAAGGGGAGGGGCTTCATACTCCTTCAAATGAAGATGTACGAGAAATTTCCCAGAATACAATGCAAAATCTTTTAAAAATGACATCTATGAAAGAAGTACACACATGTAGTATTTTCACCGTAATTAACCGTTTTAAAATTTGATAACTATTTAAATTTAGGTTTCATTTGTATATTTGTAATGTTTTAACTTATACTGTATGTTCTCTTTCTCTCCTGGTCCTGTGTTATGTTCATGTTGTTAAGCGTTGTGCATCCATCTATATGTACTAGTTATTTTAAATATTCATAATTCTGAACATACAATAAAACAAAGCAGAGACTGAAACTAAAAATAAATGTCCTTCTAGTTTTTTTGTGTGTTTGTTTTGTTTTAAGCAGATTTACGCAAAAACTACTGAACTATGACATTTTCAGGAAAGATACACGGTGGTTCCAGAATAGATTCTATTACATGTTGGTGAATGTAGGTCAAAGGTCATGGTCACCAAAAATGTGTTTTCATCATTATAAGAAATAGAGCTAAAATGTGTGTGAGGGGGCTGGAGTTTGTGTGACACACGCTTGACACATGTTTATCATATTGCAAATATATATCGCAGGGTTTAAAAAAAATCAGTATGTCAGTTTCTAAAATCGCACAGCTCTACTTGGCACCACACAGCTCTTATATGTCCTGAAGAAAATGTTTTCATATCACAATATATATTATGGGGCAAGAAAACAAAGTCATGCAGCCGTCATGATGAAATAGTATTAAAAACTCCTCAAACTCTACTTTTCCATATCCTATAAAATACTCTGAACTGGTTGACCTTTTAAATACTGTATAATAATGCATCAGGATAGAGAAGAGCATGTTATGAAAGTGTATGTCATAGATATTTACTGTAGGACACCTGTGCTCTGTACTAATTCACTGCAGATTTTGTGTCTGGACAGATTCTTGGCTGATCCAAGACTGAACGTGGCTGTTAGTCAGTGAATATTTGCCTTTTATACATCCTCACTTTATCTTTTTTTTTTTAACCTTTTCCATTGGACGTTGCCACTGTTTAAGATCCAGCCCTAAGTAATAGACAGACAGACAGACAGACAGACAGACAGACAGACAAACGAACCCACCCTAACCCTAAGCCCCCCAGGGGAAAAAAAAAACTGAATCATTCAACTGAAGAAAAAACAAACTGTAATAAATAGAAACA
Source organism: Siphamia tubifer (assembly GCA_020466265.1). NCBI lineage: Eukaryota > Metazoa > Chordata > Actinopteri > Kurtiformes > Apogonidae > Siphamia > Siphamia tubifer. Next base: position 3,902,120 of record CM035796.1, read on the forward strand.
AATAATAGAAGGTGATCATAAAGTTGCTTGTAATCAATAATTTCAAACCTAGATGTCCCTAAATATCAAATATTGATCTTCACAGATCTGAGCCGTTACATTTGGTGACACGTGAGGTGAGTGTGTGGTTTCACTTTCACTCACTTTGCTTGGTCGTTAATGGAAATTCACACATTAGTCATTTCTAAAGGTCAAAGTTAAAATAACAAACTGCCACATACTGGGGTTTTTATTTTGGATGTTTTACATACAGTAGTACCCTTTAGTACCTTCTGCTCAGACCTGACATTAGAATGTATTTCTTCATATATGCTTAAAAATGCTTCTTTCTAGTAAAGCTTAGTTTAAGTACGAGAATATATGTGTAATTCTGAAAATACAAATATACACATCTGAATGGTTCAGCTTTGTTTTTTGTTTTGTTTTTTTTTACATATATTTACTGTTTGTTTTTTCATTCGCACAACAAAAGAAAAAAAAACATGAACATGGCAGAGAAAACACTACAAAATAAAATAAATAAATAACCAAAAGAGGGTTTAAAATTAAATAAGAGCATAAAATGAAAGCAAATAAGACAAACTTCAAAACATTAATGTGTAAATAATATTGAATAGAAACATAAAAAATACATTAAATTACATTACAAATAAAATGATATAGTTGAAAAAAAAAAAACCGTGCATGTACACTTCTAAAATGACTGGTTTGGCTTTAATGGTAGTTTGTTAAAAAAGACCAGACATAAAGCATGCAGACAATAAAATATTTAGATGCAATAAATATTTTACTGTTTTGAAACTTTGAAATGGTATTAAATATATTTATAATTCCCCATTCAGCCCTAATGACAAGCTGTGAGTTATAAATATCTGATATTTGCAAATAAACAAGATTGGAAAACTACATTTAGGTTTTTCAAAGAGCTCCTGACCAGTATTATTATATTACATTACATTATATTATATTCTGAATATGTATTTATTTAAAATACAGGTTTATGGGGTTTAAGCAGCTCATAGAACAGACATACACGAAGGATAAATCTATATGCATAGTATTTTAAATGACATCACATCATGTCCACGCTGCGTTTTATCCCATAAGTAGTGACATCTATTCAAATGCTGCATCAGTCTATTATCGACCAGAACTGTCAAAGTCACTGGAGTTCAGTTCCACATTCAGCCCAATATGATCTGAAAAGAACCAGACCAGTCAAATAATAACAGTGGAAAGAGTCAAATTACATTATGATAATGGTCAAAGGTCAAAGGTCAAGGCTACAATAAACTAAAAGGTCAAAATAATGTTATCAGTTAAAACTCAAGAACAGAGGGTCACAGACTTTTCAAATTGGTACCGAACGATGCAGAATGAAGATTTATACAATTCTCATCATTGGTGTTATCACCTACAATCAATAGTTTTTCAGATCTCTGGGGGTCAAAGGTGGCATGTTGCAAAAATTAACTTCTGTAACACTGTATGTGTCAAACAGATATATTACGCAATAATTTAATCAATACTGGATATATTATCATAATATTACACACACTGACACATATATACATGTAACAACAAAATTATCAATATTGCAAAGGGTCAAAGGTCAGGGAAATGTCAAAATCACATTATTGGCTGTAATTCAAAAACAGGTTGTCATAGAAACTTGAGATTGGCACAAAATAGGGGTGAGATTAGGCATTCTGTGAATACTAGTTCAGAATGCAGCTTGTCTTTGTGTGTCAGAATAGGCATCATGCAGAGGGCGAACAAGAGAACTGAGGCCTGAACAAGCATTTTAGTGCACTCACTCACTCACTCGCTCGCTCGCTCACTACACCCGGGTTCAGCCTGAGCTGCATAAGTGGGAGGAAAGAGTAGAAAAGGAAGGGGAGGGAGTCACTATGATTATGCAGAAACATTATGTCTTAAACTAATTCCCGTGCATCAACAGCCTTTAACCAAGTTGACACTTTTCACAGAACACATAAAGGATTTGATGGGATAGTCAAAAGGGTTTCCTCTTCCTTCAGTCGCCCTCTCACCCCTTTACATTTCAAATGTCACATCTGTAGCTATTAGTCTAGCTTCATGCTGCCGCGCTCTAAAGACACTCCACTTACAATTTATGTCCCTCATTAGCGTAAAACGAGACGGCGAACAAGTCCTTCGGAGATTTCGCTCAACGCCGTCTCCTCATCACGAGCCCTGGGTCTGAATGATGTGAGCGAGGAGCGACGGCGTTCCCCTCCAAAGCCAAGGGCAGGCTGATTGCCAAGGCTTCACTCAAAGGTCACGCAATTAAGCTTTGTTCCTGCTTCAATAAGGCTGACTGTGCTCCTCCGTCTGAACAGATGTGATTTTTGGCCTCCAGCATGAGAAAAAAAAAAAAAACACCAAAAAAACCCCATCTCCCCTCTGTCCATGTTCACATTAGAGCTGAACAATAAACTGTTTGAACATCGACATCATAATGTACGTGTGTGTGATCGGTACATGACAGGTCCTGCAAATATTTTAATTTTTTATAATTTTTTAATTTGTATTTATTATTTATTTATTTTTATTTGATAACATTTTTTAAAAGTAATTTTTTAGATTTATTTTAAAATATTTATTTATTTTATTACGCATTATTTATTTATTTATTTATTCATTTATATTTATTAATTTATTATTTATTTATTTATGTCTTTTTATTGATTTCATCTTTATTTTTTATTTACTTCTTTATTTTTTTATAGAATTAAAAAAAATATTTGTTTATTTAATTTTATTTATTTATTTTTATTAATATGTAATTTATTTATTTGTGTCTTTTTTATTTAGTAATTTTTATTTATTTATTATTACTGTAATTTTTTTGATTGACATTTAGTTTTATTATTTTTTTATTTATTTTATTATTCTTGTTTTTATTAATTTATTTACTTTATTTATTTATTCATTTTTAATTATTCATTTTATTGAATTGACAGTGAAACCTAAGTTCAGTTTCAACCACTAATCTGTTTAATCATTAGCGTCGTCTACACACACCTGTAATATACTCCTGAGGACTTTTTCCATGTCGCAGCGTTAAGAAAACATCAGTTGTTTTTTTTTCTAATACCATGTACATACCCTGTGGCCTTTAAAAGTTAGCTTCAGGGGCGCTACCTGGACTCCGCTAAGTAATAATTAGAGGTGCTGTTTGGATGGGAAAACTAAGAGGATGACAAAAAGAGAAAATTCCAAGGCACTGTCTTATATGTGAAATATTAAAAAACCTTTTTTCCACTAAAAAAATTATAAAAGACCAACGCGTTTCATCATCCAAGCCTTCATCAGGGAGTCAAACATACAAACATGTAGCTCTAGATGATGACGCATCTAACAAAATACTCTTAAAAAATAAAAACTAAATGATCATCTGTGAAGCACAAAGGGCAGTTTAAATATTTAAAATACAGTAGAATAAAGTATCAGCCTGAAGCAGACTGACCTGGAGTCAGTTTGGGGTAAATCTATTATCTCTACACGTCCTTGAGTAGTTTGGGAATATTTAATTAAATATCCAGGCAGCAGCTGTATTGGCCAGATCTAAATTAATTCAGCACAGGAATGTTCGCAGTGTATAGTTGGTTCATTTTAATAACAACACTGTGGATGTGGGAGGAAAAAATGTGACTTTTTACAGTGAGTGGAGTTTGGCTGAAACATGTCAAGTCCAAACTGATCCACCTGGAACTGGAATAAAGTCTGCGCTAGGACTGAACCGTATTAGAATAAAACTGATATAATGATTACTGTGATATATATGGTACAGCATCCTTCTTGCAGCCAAAATAATTTAATAAAATGAATTAAAAATGAATATATGAATGAATGAATATAGATAACAAATAAATAAATAATAATTAAAAATAAAATATATCAATTAATAAATAGACAAAAAAACAAAAAAAAGACGGAATGAAGACAATAAATAAAATAATAAATATAAAAATAAAAGACATAATAATAATAATAATAATAATAATAATAATAATAATATTTAAATAAAAACATTATTAATTAAAAATACATAAATAATAAGACAGAATAAAAATAAATGAAAAAGAAGCTATAGCAACTTGTAATGTAATAAAAACTCATGTAAAAAACATTTTAATCTGATTAAAATGTTAATTTTGACAGCCTTATTCAAAATGTAATAAAATCATTAACATAATAATGGATTTGCACATAATGTAATAATGTCATAACTCACTACATTATTATCTCACCTATAGCAGCTTATAATATAATAAAACCTCATAATGTAACAATGGTTTATATTGTGAGTAAAGTTGCATTATCATTGCATTATTTATTACATTATGAGCTTTTATTACATTTTCATGTTTCATGTGAACAGAACACAGCGACACTGTGCACAGATGGTGATTATAAATAAAGGTTAAAAAATAAAAATGGGTCATTTATAAGACCAAAGTGAAGTCTGAGTTTTAAAGGGGTGGGTAGTGTAAGCTAATGTCCCCCATGGAATGTGATGTAAATATTGTTCATATGGCAGGAGGAGGCAGACGATGTGGTAAAACCTTGTGCACAGACACAGGGGAGACATGACCTAGTTCTGGAAATGTGTGGATGAACAACAACTACATGATTAATGCTGCTCACATGTCTGTGTCTGGAGCATCTTCAGCTGCTCGTCATGCTTTTAATCAACACAAAAGATTATTATGGGGGGGGGGGGTTATGACACTTAACCCTCCAAATCTGGATGTTTGTTCAATCTGAATCAACGTCCTGGACTGAAACCTTCCCTGGATTAATGTTCAGACCTAAGAAGTGACATTAAAAATGCTGATCAGGATATGTACCCATGTTTCATTCTTTTGTAACTGTGACTTCTACCACAGCAGGCTGTCATCAAAAGAACAAAAAACTAATGAAAGAAAGGAAAAGAAAAACAAAGAGTATCAGCAGCAAATAGAGTTTTATTAAATATGAACCCATGACACGAATAAGAAGTGAACCTGACATCAACCTTTTGACAATAAAACTGATAAAACTGAAAAATAATAAACTGTACTTTTCTGTTCTGGGCGTCACAGTGGTTAACACCCACAGACAGAAGGTTGTTGGTTCTATTCCCACACCAGACCTTTCTGTGTGGAGTTTACATGTTCTCCTCGTGTCTGCGTGGGTTTTCTCTAGATACTCTGGCTCCTCCCACCATCCAATCACATGCACTGATAGGTTAACTGGTTAACTGGTTAACTGGTTAATCTAAATCACCCATAGGTGTTAATGTGATTGTTTGTCTATATATGTTCAGCCCTGAGATGAACTGGAGACTCATACAGGGTGGATTAGGCCCCCAGTGACCCCTATGACCCTAGTGACCCCTGTGACCCTAGTGAGGATAACGTGGGTTCAGATGATGAGGGGAGACTTTTCGGTTAGTGTAAGGTGCACTTAAAAGCCTTTAATTTTGTCAATAAACAACAGTGCTCTTTATAATCGAGGGCTTATATGGGTTAACTCTGGAGGGTAAACCTCGTCTCGTCATCTGAACCCTATCAGTGCATGTGTTTGGATGGTGGGAGGAGCCAGAGTACCTGTAGAAAAGGAGGAGAACATGTCAACTCCACACAGAAAGGTCTGGTGTGGGAATAGAATCAGGACCTGGAGGGTAAATCAAATATTACTATTGTCAAGTGAACTAACTTTTCCATTAAGTTAGTTGTAAAGACTTTATATCTTTGAGGTGAATAATATTTATTTCCTGTTGGAAGAGATCCTGGATCACTTTGAAATGTCACATTGCGGTAAATGGACAATAAATTTCAAAGTGATCCAGTATCCAGGATCTGTTCCAGATCACCACCAACATGGAATCATCTGTTCCTTGTGACACTCCCAACATCTATAAAAATGTAGAAATCCATCCAAAACTTTTTGAGTAACGTTGAAGACAAACATAACCTCAGTTATGGTTGGTTTGTAAAAAATGGATTAATAAATTCTACCAAAATTTGAATCAAGCATGCATCATATTTGAGGAAAAGTCATTTTGCAATATATATATATATATATATATATATATATATATATATATATATATATATATATATATGGTTATGTTTCCCGGCCCTCATGGTAAATAAGATCATGTCTGTAAAGTCGTAACATCACACTCGTCTCAGCTGATGTCATCGTCTCCATCCTAATGTTAAGAGGTGGTGAGTCACAACCACTGATCAGAAACTAAGAGCCAACATCTTATCTTTCAGTAATATTTCATCAATCAATGGTGCTCAGTGAGCTAGCGTGAGTCATTACATTTTCTAGTGCAATATCTAATTATTTTTGTCGCTCAAACTGCCTCCAGTCAGAGGACAAAAGGAAAATGTATTTAGAAGAAACGATACGTAAAGAAGATTCTGATGGTGGAAGAGATGAAGGTTGGAACCAAAAACTGACCTGAATATATATATATATATATATATATATATACACACGTGTGTGTGTGTGTGTGTGTGTGTGTGTGTGTGTGTGTGTGTGTGTGTGTGTGTGCGTGTCCACAGATATGATACCTTTGTGTATTTGTCTGTAGTTGTGCATAAAATAAATGTTTGTATTTTATCCATCGTAATACAGATGGAAAAATGACAATAACAAGTACGACTTCCTTTGGTCTGAACACGATTTCCCACAAGTGACTAAACTGTCAAATACGTCATCACCTCATCCACAGGCGTGCAGTGATGACAGTCGATGTGGTAAAGTTTGACGTCGTACTTGTAATTTTTAAACTCATCATTTTTCCAGTCACTGACTGCTGCGTGTTTATTTAAACTCAATCACCCTGAGTGTTTAAGTGACTGGTATGTCCCTTATGGTCGTCAGTAGCTGCTCTGCAGAGCTTCTGCCCAAGGGCATAAGTCAAATAATAAAAAGGTCCAACATGGTGCATTCATGAACTTTTGTTTTTACTAAATTTGCACCTTTCTTAAAGTACTGGTTCATTTTGCACAGAAACGCTACTACTGATTATATACTGTTCCATATTATTATTATTGGTATTATTGGTATTATTATTAGTATTATTATTATTATTATTGTTATTATTATAATTATTATTATTCATACTTTATATTGTATATAGCCAAATACCTCTCTATATAATTCTTGTAGATATGTGTAACATTTTATGTCATTTGTTCTGATACTACAAAAGCACAATATATTTGAAAAGGACGGACCCGACCCACTTCTGGACCCACATTGTTAAAAAGTAGTCAATGGTCTTTTTGAACATCACATGACCTTTGACCTTACTCACACACCTGCATTTTTTTCCGTTTTAAAATTCTATGTCATTGTTTGTAAATTAATATGTTGAGAAAACATTGTCATTCAAAACTTATCACTAACGCAGCGTCTAAATGAAGCCTGCGCTTTATACTCATCTTTAAAAATCTCAGTCATTGTGTCCCAAAAATGTCTTCTTTGTTTCCAGAGCTTCAAATTTTCTCAACTTTATTTTCTGTGTTTATTTCAAAAAATTATAATAAAAATTTATGCATTTTAAGCTATTAATTTATGTTTTAATTTTTAGAATTTATTTATTTTTAAATATTTATTTAATTTTTTATTTTTTGTATTTAATCTATTTTCATGTATTTATTTTTCTAATTATATTTTCACATATGTGTGTGTGTGTGTGTATGTAAAAAAAATGTAAAAAAATATATATATTTGTGTTTACACTTAGTACCTAATGACTACTTGATTACAAACTTGGTCCTTATGACAAATGTAAACAAGTGTGTGTGTGTGTGTGTGTGTGTGTGTGTGTGTGTGTGTGTGTGTGTGTGTGTGTGTGTGTGTGTGTGTGTGTGTGTGTACTGAAATATCAACTCCATGCATTCCTTGCTGTTTGCATCTGGTTGCCATGGAGTCTCACAGCTGTTTCTACCAGACGCTAATGAGTTACAGCAGCTGCTAGCCTGCTAGGACACACACACACACACACACACACACACACACACACACACACACACGTTCAGGCATGTTTACATGATTACTTTGGAACCCAGTTCATAGATATGTTTGCATTAAAAAAGAAAAGCGTTCATGTTGATATAATAAAGGTTAAATTAGATCCTCTGACAACATGTGTGAACACATGAGCAGCTGTTGTGGAACTATCAGACACAGCTGATCATACAAGTTACTAATAAACCCTTGAGTTTGTCAATACCCTGGAGACATTTTACAAAATGTGAAGCAGAGGTGGTAAAAATACTCACATTCAGTACTTAAGTAGAAGTACTGTACAGCTGTTCTGCCCTAATAAACAAAAAGGCAGTAACTGCATTTTTAGGCAAAAATTACTTATTGTGGGTTTTTTTTAAACATTCAAATCATTCTTTGTCATGGAACAAAATATCTCATCTCAAATGTCTGAGAAAATAGATATAAAATGTCAAAATTATGACATAAAAAGCCATAATTATCAGATAAAAGTCAAAATTATGAGATGAAAAGCCAGTTTGGTGTCTGTGTAGTTATTGACTTTGTACTTTGTAGGTCAGTGTTGGTATGGAAAAATACTCTGGTAAAAGTACAAGTACTGACTCAAATATTTATATAAATATAAAGAGTATTAAGTACAGATATTTATATAAATGTAAAGAGTATAAAGTACATATATTTATATAAATGTAAAGAGTATAAAGTACATATATTTATATAAATATAAAGAGTATAAAGTACAAATATTTATATAAATATAAAGAGTATAAAGTACATATATTTATATAAATGTAAAGAGTATAAAGTACAGATATTTATATAAATGTAAAGAGTATTAAGTACAGATATTTATATAAATGTAAAGAGTATAAAGTACATATATTTATATAAATGTAAAGAGTATTAAGTACAGATATTTATATAAATGTAAAGAGTATAAAGTACATATATTTATATAAATGTAAAGAGTATAAAGTACATATATTTATATAAATGTAAAGAGTATTAAGTACATATATTTATATAAATGTAAAGAGTATAAAGTACATATATTTATATAAATGTAAAGAGTATAAAGTACATATATTTATATAAATGTAAAGAGTATAAAGTACCACACAGGTTATTTCTTTTCCATCTTTGGTCTTAATATATCATCTTAGTCCAGTTTATATAAATGTCAGGTTGGTGTTGTGTACTTTTGCAGGTTTTATTAAATGAACAGGAGCTGCAGACGCTCCTCACACATTATTATCAGTACATTCACACACTACCCACACACACACACACACACACACACACACACACACTATGTTCCAAACACTAAACACAGATGATGCAAATAAAGTTTAACACCTGCTCAGCCATCATCATCATCTTTGTTAATACCTGTACTTCATACTCTTTATTAAACACACACACACACATACACACACACACACACACACACACAGTGATTACAATAATGTCACTCAACCAGTGTTGGGTTACATTAATGAGGTGTTTAGATTCTTCATCTTAAAGTTAAAGTGAACCTTTTTTCTGTTTTAAACAGGATTAAAAACTGTCATGTAAACAGTGTAAATAAATCCTTGTTTATCCAAATCCTTATTCTCTGGCCTCATCGAAACTAAGATGAAAACAGCTATGCAAAAAAAAAAAAAAACAGACGTATTTGACTGCGTCCTCCTTCCACCAAGTAAAACCCTCTAAACCACTTCTAAGAAAAAGCAAAGCTGGAGTGAAAGACTTGCAAAGTGCAGTCAGAGGCGGCTCATTTTAGGAAAGGCTGTATGCTGTCATTACAAAGCCATAGTGTTTACCCTCCACCACACCTCCCTTTACCAAGGGTGAGGAGCGCTCTGGAAAGTGCTCTGCTGGGTCACACACCGCTTCAGTCAGGACAATCTTTCACTGCCTAAATATATTCTCCCTAAAACATATTTTTGTCTCTTACACAGGTGTCAAACATGCAGCCCGGGGGCCAAATCTGGGCCGCTGAAGGCTCCGGTCTGGTCCTTTATGGCTAAATACGACAACATATTTTATCACAAGTGTCTTCATTTACACAAAGCCGATGCCGTCAGGGTGTGAATACGCACAAATCCTTCCAGAGTGGGACGTACTGAAGACGCACCGGGTCGCGTGTCCGTCAAAATGGCAAGAAACGTACATGTTCACGTTGCATGCGTCTTTACGTCACATATGTTTCACGTTACATTCATACGCTGAGCAGGTAAGGCAACAAACATGTGGGACAACCTGGATCCCACAGATCTTCTAGCTGCACTAGCATTAGCACTAGCATTAGCAGCTCTAGTAAATGTACTGGCGTTATTTCAGTTATTGTGCAGAAACTACACGCATACCATAGCTGAACAGAGACAGGTGGACAATTACATACGTCAAAAACAGAAAAGGGACTTGGCCCTTTGTAATGGTTTTATATTATTATTATGGCAATAAATGCTTTCTATTCTATTCCAGAAGATAAAATTTAGATAGAAAAATGGCAAAGAAAACCTTGCAATCAATTGTTTAAATATCATATCATAAAATATTGTTGGTTGTTGGGGTGGCCTGCAAGGGGTGTTTTATTTTTTGAGTTTTTTACATCATAACCAACCAATTTTTATCAAAGATTTTATGAACATCTACATGATTAGTGAATAAAACACATGAAAATACCAGCTTTACACTGAAAAAATGCAAAATACAGATAATATTATTAGTAGTAGTATCTATAAACAAAAATGTATGTCAGAACTTCCATATAAGGACTCTCACTGCAGAATGGTGGCACATGGTAGAGTTCACTCATATTCTGTTTGACATTTCTGGATAATATTGCATCTAATTCCTCACTGGTTCTGTGGTGAGTGCATGCACCACATTGGTAGATTTATCAACACACACACATCCCCTTCAGAAACATTAAACAGTCATATTAATACACATATTAATAGTTGTGCTCATTCATGGTCTACCTGTGCTGCTGCCATCTTGGCCCCTCCTCCTCTGAGCCTGGGGGTTGAACCAGAGCAGGTGAAGCTGCTGCCTTTTATGGTAAAGAAAAGTCCCAGCCATACCATGTGTACTGTGAGTGAAGGGGGGGTTTCAACTGTGTGGATTAATTAAGGTAAAAATGAAGTCTAAACTAAATAATTCAGCATTGTTGATTATCTATGTATGTCACAGTGGGAGTGGGTTTAATGTGGAACCTATGGTGTAACTTAGAAAGGTAAAAAATGTTTGGGTTTTTTGTTAATTGAATAATGGTTGGGCCAGGGGAGGGGCTTAACCTTTATAATAATCTGACTAACAGGTGTATTTGGATGCCATGAAATGTGACTATGCTTGAACAATATATTTTTCTGCTTTCACTGAAAATAAAAGCAAAGTGTGCAGTATTTGTGACTCCAGCCATGCTTTATCTATTTTGAATGGAATAGTGAACCCACATTTTTGTGACACATTATGTCTTAAATTTTTGTGCTATTTATAGAACCCATTTAAATAAAGTTTTCAAAGTGTACAGAATCGTAAAAAAAAAAATGATATAAATACATTAAGAATGTGCATGAAACTATGATATAAATTAAACAACAAAATCAAATTGGTTAAAATAGAAAAATGAATAAAAGACACAGAACATAAAAGGCAAAAGTGGTGAAAACACTGAAACGCTGTCTCCTTGAACACATCTGCACACACCAGGACATTTACACAAAATGCAAATGATCGTCTGACTTGTACTGAGACGACGTCCAGGTTCACGGTCACAGAATGTTTTAACCAACCACTGCTGGAAGTGTCAAACACTGAGTGTACGATACAGATGTGGCTTTAAAATGTAGTGTGTGATAGTTTTATCAAATCAACTCCTCTACACAACCCTCAATGTAAATGCACATAATATGACGAAGACAAACACTGCTTCTTTCATTTCAATTATAAAAAATGAATAAATGTAAAAAAAATACATTTAATTAACTCAAAAATAATTGATTAAAACTTTGCCGAACAATTAAAGCTGCATTAATTTAATTAAAAGTCTTTAAAGTTTATTGGCTGTGTGGTAATTGTTATGGATCCTTATGCAAATACATGGTTAAATGGACTAAAATGCAAATACAGTTAAAGTGCAGATCATCAATACAAACAAAAAAATCAACAGGTACGTGAGGGACTGGGGGGAACGACGACAACTTTTCACAATAAAAGTCTGACGATCACAAAGCAACACTGCTGTTTTCTTCCCCCTCACATCTTCATCACTTCACATCTGCGTCAGTAGGTTAGTCCAGTGACGATTAGTTTAATAATTCTACCTTTGTTAACTCTGTCCAAACACAGATTCATACAATTAGTTAAAACATTATTGAACAGGACCAGTATCTGATGAAAATTAATGCGTTTTTGACAGAACCCAAAGATTTTCCAACCATCTGTGCGGTGGATATTACTAACTACCTGGTCCTGCAGACATCCTACTACACCAGCAGCAAATGAAAGACTAGAAAAGTTTAGAGACTTTTTTATCAGTGGGTGGGTCCACAACCTCGGTACCAAGAGACTCAGTGATCGACAGGGTGAGCGTTTTATTTGTAAAGATATGATGTCAATATGTATTGCATGTTTGTTTACATTAGTCACTACTGCTAGCTGCTAGCAGTAGTGACTAATGTAAATAAACATGCAACTCATCTTGACGTGTCCATACATCCATATTACAACAGTGTAAATGAACATTTAACCATAACTTAATGATATATAGCACATCCACAAAAAAAGTTAGCTTTGGAACATACTTCTGAATAAGTGATCGATGCAGACACAGGCATTAGCATTAGCATTAGCATTAGACTCTGCTCCTCCCGACCGCAGATTTAAAATTCACTTTTTACTTTTCTGTGAGATTATTCCATTTCTCACCTTTGTGAATGACAATCTTTGGTACTCTAAAAAAAATAAATAAATAAAAAACGCTTTTCCTTCTCTGGGTTAGAACGATTGTCGCATCCGTAAACTACACAGAAGAGACATTTTCCCAATGGAAAACTCACTTGGCTTCACTTCCTGCCCTCTATCTGAAAATCATGGGCTGATTATATAGCATTATGACATCACGTGAAATCAACCTATTGAACACTTCAACCTGACGCCAGATTTTCTACGCATCTCACGAACATCTCGCTATGAGCTGTTCAGAGTGGCAGGAAAACACGATGTAGGATTACGGCATAAACACTGTCGCTCATGTTTTGTAACTGAAGTTTGCAGTCAACATCAGACATAAGATTGTACGTATGTAGAAAAACTGGGATCGTCATAATAGGTTTCCTTTAACCTTCACTGCCATTCACTGCTACCATAAAGATTACAGTAAAACAGTGTCCGAAGGCCGTCGGAGTGAAGCAGACAACGTTGTGAAAAGGGAAGGTGGCCCCTGGCTCTGCAGCTGAGGCCTGGGTCACAGCACAGCTACAGTAGTAATTACTGCCAGACTGATTGCTGACAGGACCTTCCAACAGCCTGTGGTTAACTGGATGGAGCTGAGGGGGAGGAAGCTTCAAATGCACAGGCATGACAGATGCTCTGCTGATGACTTGTACTTCAGGGTGGTTCAGGGGCATGCATGCCATTTAGCTTTATTCATTCCCCTTTCAAAACCAGGAAGTAAAAAAGAAAAGTGTGCTCTTCTTCTGTTATAGTTTTTGACATTTCTGGAATCTGAGCAAAGAGAGAATATGATCCTAAAGAAATTCCATTAATTCATTTTGTCAAAAGATGCATTTAAGTGCACTACTCTAAAAACCAGAAGATGTAATTAATACAAGTGTCATCAGAGACAGTTACCGCCTCTCCTTAACTTAAAACAAAATTCACTCCTGCTAATTCGTAGATGTAATTTGTTCCAACTGGTTATTTTTGGAGTGCAACTCTTCAAACGGCAAGAGACGAGTTCCCCTTAAACAGATTTGAACCCACTTCACTGGGAGGAATGTGTGACTGGCAGGCAGCAACCACCACCGCACACGCATCGCCACAACTGGTCCAGGACACCATTTTCCAACTGGATTATGCCAACTTCTTTCTTAGGGTGGTTATTTGTCAGCCCTCAGGGTCCTTGATCTCGACCATATGGATGTTCCAAATTGGTACATTAGCCGACCGATCTGTGCCGTCTATGCGTCGGCTGGTTTAGCAGCGATGACATGGATGGCTGTATTTACACTGGAGTGACTGAGGAAAGTTAAGGGTTGATCAATGGCTACGGTGGGGGTTCAGGTTCTCCAAAAACTTGGTAGGGTAATTACAAAAGCACGACTAACATTATGTTGGGTTTTTTTTTTTTTAACCCTGCGATATACATTGCCCGTCCAAAAAAAAAAAAGTTGCACATGCAGTACACTGGCTTTGATTCCAGGAGGCTGACAATGAATTTAACTGAGCTAATAGTTCAGATCCGTCCATGGGTAAATATTTCAATGGTTAACAAAGTTTCAGCTGGAACACGTTATTTAATCTGATGTAGTAAGTGTCCTCTAATGCAGTATCTGCATAAGGAGCCATGGTCAACAGGATCTGCAGTGACTCACTCATGTCCTGTGCTGACCTGTGACCCAGACCTCCTCCCTCACCCTCACCTGTCTAATGGATGGACCTGCCCCACCCCCTCCTCCCCAGAATCCACAACAATAGCATCATCTCTCTCAACCTTCAAGAAGCATGTGAAGACTCTCCTCTTTCATGACTATCTACTGCACTGATGCCTGTGCTGGCCCAGACCTGGGCTAGACTCTAGGCATGGTGTGTGTCGGCTCTCCTTCAGACAATATTAAAGTATTTGAAAAAAAAAAAAACATACTAATCCCTGAGAGCATTTGCACATATAGTTCTGTGTATTTCCTGTCTACCTTGTAACTGCTGGTGCTATAGGCTATAATTATGTCACTTTGGATAAAAGCATCTGTCAAATGCAATGTAATGTAAAAATACAGCGGTCTGATCATCATCATTATAATCAAACAAAAATTATTACAACCATGGATGGAAAAAAAATACAATGAAATAAGCATTACGTGGCTAAATGTCTAAATGTGTCCTATAATCAAAACCAAAGGTGGTTCCGTCAAATACTGCATGTATGACTGTTTTTGTAACCTGACAGACAGAGAAGGGTAAAAATGTTTAAAATGTTCCAATGTCTAAAAGATAGCTAAACATGTCACCTTTAAATGACAGTTATGTGTGACATCTTAACACAAACTATAAGCACAGAAGACAACTTGCCACACTGTAAAAAAATAAAATAAAATACTTTTACGGTAAAATTTTAGCAGCTGTATTTGTCAAAATATGACCGTAAATGTACAGGAAAAAAATTTCTTCAATTTACAGAAAAACTATGTATTGACACAGTTAATTTTACAGTTAATTTTTTTGCTATAGCTCAGTTGGTAGAGTGGGTCGTCCAGTAACCAACGGGTTGCTGGTTTAAATCCTGCTCTGTCCTAGTGAGTCCTTGGGCAAAGACACTTTATCCTCCTTCCCTTCAATGTCACTCACACTAGTGTATGAATGTGTATGAATGTATATGAATGTGGATGAATGTGGATGAATGTGTAGTGTGACCCGATTTGAAAACAGAACTCAAACTGTGGACTGCCACCACACACACAGACCCTTTTACCAGAGCCATAAATATTCAAAGCCACAGTAGAGGACACCAACAGTCCAACAGAACCAGGCTGGACACTGACTCACCTCAGATGGTTTCTTGTGCTGGTGGCGGACCCAAGTGCTGCTGGTGCCTGTGTTCTTGGACGACCTGCACCATGACATCACCTGACCTGAAGCAACACAACATAAAACTGATTAATAATGGCTTTGAGGAACCTCCTTTTAAAAAGTCATAAAGAACATAAAAACACAACCGTCTGCTTTTCTTCAGTACCTGCCCCAGAGGACATTTTCACATTTACACTCACGCTGCTTGACTTAATGGTTAAAGAAGGAAAATAAATGTTTTTCCTGCAGGTTTTCAAAACAAGCGACGGCATGAAACCAAACTGGATGTTACTCTGGGATGATAAACACACACACACACACAGAGGGGAGGGGCAAGTGTTTAGTCACACATTCATTCTCTGAGCCAATCAGAGACGCCTCATTACAGCATCATGGATATGTATGAGGAAGGAGCGAAAAATAAATATATATATATATATATATATATATATATATATATATAGTTTTATTTATGAATTTATTTTTATCCATTTATTTTTTTATTTGTCTTTTATTTATTCATGTATTTAATTTAAGCAAATAAAATCAGTCATTTATTTGTATTTATTCATTTTTTTAATCCTTAATTTTATTTCATAATTTCAGCTACAGGAAGGATGACACTGAAACATACGTTCTGTGTCGACCACTAATCTTATATTCACTCTTGTGTATTTTTTCCTATCGTACAATCTATATCACAGGTTAAAAAAAAAAAAGAACCTGCAATTTTTTTCTAATATCATGCAACTCGACTTTCCACTTTTGTACTTCTGTCAACACCTTATTAAGATATTTTTATGAAGGTTATTTCTGTTGAATCTTCTCAGCGGTGTGTAGGAGAGCACATGGAAGCTCACGCAGAAAACGTGCAGCGACGCTGACTGAAGCGGTGGGTGGGATATTGGCTCCAGCGTCTGGTTAATTGCCATTAAGTTGTGTATTAATGAGGTTGTAAAGGACCACAGTGGACTAACTGCTTAACAAGATGCTATTTATACTGTCATTACTTATTAAACCCTTTAATAGATCATCATCGCTCTGTTTCAATTAAAGGTCTGACTGGGGGTGGAAGTACAGCCACAAGTGATACACAAGTCACCGTTCGTTTTCACTGCTTCATTTATTGCAAAGAGGAAATGACTGTACGTACAGACGTCTTCCACTTTGTCTCACACTCATTTACATTTTCTATATATACATTGACGAGCAGCTTTTTAGGCTGAATCCCATTTCAGCCCCGACTATAGATGTACGGTTCAACTGTGCAGCAGTGGGCGGTGTGGATCAACTGCAGATCAGGTGGATGGTGCGATGAAAAATTATATTTTAATTAAATTGGGGTGGGTTGTGTTTGAAGCACTCAAATAAAAAAAAATACTAAACATTTTGCATCTTATTCCAAAGGTAAACAAATGAAGGAAAATGACAGTAAAATAGTTTTTAAACAGACAATAACAGCACACATTCATGAACATTTCTGTAAATGTGTCAGTATTAACATAAAAAAAATCTACTTTTCAACCGCTGTCCTCGGGTCAGATGTAATATACCAACATCCATAAAATAAAAAACATTACATAAAATATATGGTTTAACTCGCTCATGTTCACGTTGTGTGGTGGGTGGACAAAGGCTCCAGTTTACTGACAAGATATAGACTACTACTGAACTACACTGTTAGAAAAAGACCATAGTCATAGTCCTAATAGATGATGTATATGTATGTATGTACATCACATCACTGAAGTGTAGCACTGCCCTCCCTGGCTTATAATAGAGAGTTCTAATAGAGAGTTCTAATAAAGGATGTCTGCTCAGTTTTCAGGGAGGACTGATGATGGTCACACACGTGCACTAAATATTAAAATATTTGGCTGCAAGACTAAAAAATGCATTGATCTCAAACAATGATGACACCCTCTCTGTGGTGTTAAACAATGAGAACAAATGCAGACAAGAAAAAAAATAAATAAATAGATGATGTATATCGATTAGACCTAAAAACTAATCGGTGGATGGCGGGTGGGTTCAGTTCTGAAAATTGGAGACATTTTAAGAAGTGGTTGCAGATGAAAATATACATCATCCGCGCATCTCTTCTCCTTCCCCTTCATTTGTAGGGGTAGGGGAGACAACATAATCCACCACTTAGTTTCGTCATTCCTAAATTTCTCTGGACTCCTCCGTGGACTTTCCGGCACTCGAACTATATCATCCGAAAGATTACGTTGATTGGTTGTAGTACCGTCCTATTGCATACAGAGGATGTGAAAGACAACCTTTTAGCCCCGCCTCCCCTGACTATGAAGCACCACTAGACCCATACATGGAATGAATAGGGATAGCGTGGCTAGGCTAGCTAACAGGGTAAATGCACCATTTGTAGCTCTTCTGGTCATGTGACTGATGGACCATCAGTGCTGTTAAACATGAACAGCCACTGGATCAACTCAAATATTAGTATTCCTCAACACACACCGAGTTAGAGTTAAAGAATCAACTCCATAAATTCAACACTTTCACTCATTTTTAGTTTAACTACCTCAGTGGTTCTCACATCTAGTCCTCCACTATCCTGCATGTTTTCGATGTTTCCCTCGACCATCACTCCTGGAAGTCATTACATCATTATCAGGCGTCTGAAGAGCTGATCAATAACTGAACCAGGTGTTCTGGAAGAGGAAAACATGCAGGATACTGGTACTGGAGGACTGTTCCAAGACACATGGAAAATGGAAGAGAATGTTCATGTGTATGTAATTATTAATCTCACCCAACATTATTGTAATCACTGTGTGTGTGTGTGTGTTTGTGTGTGTGTGTCCGCAGAGACATCATATGCTATAACTCAATGAATACTTGAGATTTCACCATGAAATTACACAGGTGTATACATATAACTAATGCACATCAGATGCAATGGTCTATTTGAGTAAAGGTCAAAGGTTCAGGTCGCAATGAACTAAAAGGTCAAAATCACATTATCAGTCATAACTCAAGAACAGAGGGTCACAGAACTTTCAGATTAGTACCAAACGATGTAGAATGAAGATTTATACAATTCTCATAATAATTGGTGTTATCACCTACGACCAATGGTTTTTGAGATCTCTGGAGGTCAAAGGTGACATGTCACAAAATGTACTTGTGTAACACTGTGTGTGTGTCAAACATAGACATATCACACTATAACTTAATCAATACTGGATATATTATCATAATATTACACACACTGATGCATATATACATATAACAATATTGCAAAAGGTCAAAGGTTAAGGTTGTATTTAGCAGAAAGGTCAAAATCACATTATTGACTCCAATTCAAGAACAGGTTGTCATAGAAACTTCAGATTGGCACAAAATAGGAGCGAGATTAGACAGTCTGTGAATACTACTTTCATTTATGCTATTTTTTTTATTTTTTTACTTTTTAAGAAACAAATCCACAATAGACATGGCTGAGGCTTATTTTCATCTGTACAACATGAAGAAAGCTTATTAAAGATTGCATCACACTGGCAATTAAGTTACATCACACTAGTATAATGTAAAACATACATTTGCCAATACTGTGCAATACAGCACAATGTGACCATGTGTGTGTGTGTGTGTGTGTGTGTGTGTGTGTGTGTATGTGTGTGTGTGTATGTGTGTGTGTGTGTGTGTGTGTGTGTGTGTGTGCATGTGTTGCCTCCCACTCAACATATTTCCTTTGCCACCATGCTAATTTTACTTGTGACATCTGAACAACTAGCTGCCAAAAACAGAATTGCTGTCAGGCTTGTCTTCCAAATAACTGAATTTTCACATATGTACGTGCAGAATAAATGCACAGAAACACACAAACTGACAGTTACACACACACACACACAACTGGAACATGTATAAATCTTGATATGATTCATAGATTGTTTACTTCATTACATCTGTATGTTGAATCATATGTTGGAATATTCTTTGAATTTTCATTAAAACAACAAAATATGCAGTATATTCACACGTCATTGCATTTTTCAATCAGAAATGGATGCATTTTTACTTCTTTTTATGGAACTTAAACTATTTTCATATGGATTGAGTCTGATTTTAACCAGCTCTGTATGTAAAGTGTGATGAGATCATTTTCCTTATGGTTTGGTCAGGGTCGTCACAGCCATTTAAAATGTGGGCGTGTTCTAGGTTGTGGCACAAGAGCAAAAGTTTCTGAATCTATTGTCATGAGAGGTGAGGTGGAGAGAGGGCTCAAATGCTGAGTGCTGAAGGGAGAACAAATTTCATGAAAACAGAAGCAAAAACACCACATAGACAAAACCTGGGGGTAGATCAGCCAGAGTCGGTTCGATAAAACAACAAAAAACATGAATATACAAGAGAAGAACTGTAGAAGAACTGCCCACTGGAGTGACCAGGATGAATCAAAGGGTTAAATACAAACCACAAACCATGTTTTTATCATTTCAAACTACTTATTGAAAATCAACAATGGCATAATAATAATAATTATTATTATTACAGATAAGAGACTAAACTTTCAACTGCAGTTTTACCTTGATGTGAAATGATAATTATACCTTTACCTCAAACTAATACTGACAAAAAGATGAATCTAAAAATCACTCCATCAGTCTATCAAGACGTTCAAATGATGAAAAAAAAGACCAGAAATATCTGTTCCATGAATATACGAGAGAACAACTGTCGAACAACTGTCCACTGGAGTGACCAGTATGAATCAAAGGGTTAATTTCCTGTCTGAAAAAAATCAGATAAAACTACATTGGATTAAGGACAGTCTGACACCAGGGTTTAGCTCAGACCATATATTTCATATTTCTTCTCGTCCCACTGAACCGTAACAGGAACTAATATGTTGAAAAGCAATAAACACAGACAGACAAATAAATGTGTCTTTCACAGAAAACACACACGGCCACGAAAACACAAACATTTAACAGAAATAAATCAGCTGCAAATGCACGACATGGAAATTTGACACAAAAGACGACAAGAAAATGCAGTTAGGAGTTAAAGTGAAAACTATTTCATATTGGTTGGACTCACTGCAGTGTGTGTTTGCGTGCAGGTTACTTCCACACAGCTGCAGCGCTCCGTCACCACAGATCACCAGCGCAGTCGAAGGTTACCATCAGGGCTGTGTGATAATTAAAAGCTCTGCTCAAAGCTCAGCAGCCAAAAATTATCATGGGCATCCTTCAGTTAGAAACCTGATAACCTCTAGTCAACAGATGCAGCTGGGGCCCACACTGTGGCAGCCAGGCCAAGCTAACAGCTACTGTTGTGGCCTTCACTTCTGACAAAACAGGCAGTTAAACCCACAGATATAGAAAAGGCATTGATGCCGAGCATCAAATTCCTTAACGTTGTGACGAATGCTTATAGAGCAACAGGCCTACACTCTAAAAATAAACCTATAGCATTTACTCAATAAAAGCAAGGTAAAAATTTGCACTCATTTTTGTTGAGTGGATTGAACCTCCATATTTTTTGTAAAATGTAATTAATTTTAACAGCTATAACACACTAAAAGAAACAAGTATTCAGAGAATGTCCAATCTCGCCCCTATTTTGTACCAATGTTAAGTTTCTATGACAACCTGTTCTTTTGACATTTCTGCTTAATGCGACCTTGACCTTTGACCTTTTGCAATATTGATAATTTCGTTATATGTATATATGCATCAACGCATGTAATATTATGATAGTATATCCAGTATTGATTAAGTTATAACGTGTCTATGATTGACACAAACAATGTTACACAAGTTAATGTTGTGACAGGTCACCTTTGACCTCCAGAGATCTCAAAAACTATTGGTCATAGTTGATAACACCTAAATCTTTATTCCGCATCACTTGGTACCAATCTGTATGTTCTGTGACCCTCTGTTCTTGAATTATAACCGATAATGTGATTTTGACCTTTGAGTTAATTGTGGCCTTGACCTTTGACCTTTCCTCAAATGGATCATTGCATTGATCTGATGTGCATTAGCTATATGTATATGCACATGTAATTTCATGGTGATATCTCCAGTATTCATTGATGATGTGTGTGTGTGTGTGTGTGTGTGTGTGTGTGTGTGTGTGTGTGTGTGTCTGCAGAGACATATCATGCTATAACTCAATGAATACCTGAGATATCACCATGAAATTACATGAGCATATACATATAGCTAATGTGCATCAGATGCAATGATTCATTTGAGTAAGGGTCAAGGTCGCATTTAGCATCAAGGTCAAAATCACATTATTGGTTCTAATTCAAGAGCGGGTGACATCAGGCGTTCTCTGAACACTCGTTCACTGTGGTGACGTTAAGACCAGGAAGGTTTAATGAGGAAAAGCAAGAAGATGAGAATCCCCTCTGGGAGATGCCTATGGGTGTACTACAGCAGCACAAACTCACTTTTTGACACTTCCAGGTTTCTTATTTCCGTTACACACACACACACACACACACACACACAAATGTCCCCATAGAGATAAGAACACACACACACACACAGCCCCTCTTCATTCCTCAAACTTACTGTCTGTGGTGTCAGAGTCGTTGCTACTCGTGGAGTATTTTCTCCTCTTCTTCTCGCTCTCCATCTGTCGTGGGGAAGGGGGGGGGGGGGGCACAAAAATGACAAGTGAGAAAATGTTCACCATAAAAACACAAGTGTTAATGAAAAAATGCGCAGATGAAACAAGTGTGTCAAAGGTTACAGCAGATGATGCACCAGAATATACTAAGATGATCAGTGTTTTTACACATTAACGCTCTGGACTGAACAAACTATGACACATTTATTACCTTTATTATTATTCATTATTATTATTATTATTATGGTATGTTTTAGCATGTGTCTGTCTGTCTGTCAGCAAAGTAACTCAAAAAGTTATGGATGGATTTTGATGAAATTTTCAGAGATGATTATGTGTCAAGGAAGAAACCGTTACATTTTCAGCTATAAAGGTCAGAGGTCAAGGTCACAGTGAAGGTCAACAGCTAAAACACATCCGTGGTGGTATCTCAGAATCCAGACCAGATAGTATCATGTGTTTTTTTTTCCCCATTCACTTCATCTTACTGCCAATGGTATCTTTGCAAAATGTATGATTTTTACCTTAAAGCAAGGTTTGTTGAGCCGCATCGTGTAATAAACGTCCAAAATGTAATCATTTTCTTATTGCATTTTGTAATAAACTGGCCGAAGGCATTGCAAATATCCATCAAACTCACTACAATCTGGAATTTAAAGAATATTCTCTTTTAATTAAAAGAGTCTTAAAAAATTAAAAAAAAAATTAAAAAAAAAAGTCTTCATAAGAACTCTTTTGCAAAACCAATTCTTATCCAAGCCTTGGAATGACTGGTTGATTTTTTTTTCTTTAAAAAAATTAAAAATTACACATTTAGCTAAACCTCTCACTCTGAATACTACTGTTGTCACGTGATTCTGTGCGCACTAATACTTACAGCCGCAGTAGTGAAATATGTTCTAATGTCCCGTTTCTTTTTCGGTGGCATTGTCTCCGTAGTTTACAAGATTGACTTTCGGACAATTAGAAGTTCCGCATCTCTCAAGCGGGAGTCCCGCTTGACAGATGCGGGGCGTTTCCATCATGTGGACGTCTGACCCGCACGTGCACAGCCAATAAAAACAGCGGATATGGGTCGTCATATCATCGAATCAATATCGGAACGTAAAATAGTTTTTATTAATCCTACCATATGTGTAGTATATTGAAGTCCTATTTCAAACATTTTCAATGAATGTAGATTTTTCCTATATTAATTTAAAATGAGAAATATTGGTAGGGACTATTTTTCACATCCCCAAACATTGGTTGTGACATGTCACGACCATCTATATAGAAACCTACACCCATGAAATGAACTAAGATTCACATCTTAATTCACGTCTTGAAACAGTCTTCAGTCACAGTTTATTCAGAATAACAGTTTTATATCATCACACACACATTCATTTAAACTGTTTTAACCGCGGGTTGAAACAAACTACAACAGCCAACTTTCCCATCTTTACTCAGACAAATAGAGTCAGTTTCAGTAACTGTGACAACATTTAAACATTTACACAACACACCAGGTGAGTGTTTCCATGTTTAACAGCAGCAGCTCATATTTACAAATGGAATAAACTGGACTTTACCGACTGTTTCCCTTTGGTTTAACTTGTCCCTGTGGTGGTGTGTGTTCAGTTCATGACCTCCAACCAGAAAGTGACCATGTCTAGTTATGTTTGATTGTTCACAGGTGAGCACGTGCTTCTGATGAACAGCTGATGAACAGCTGAAGTGAACGATCCTGTTAAAAATATATTTAGTTTTCTGAAGAAGTGTCAGTTTATTCATGTTATTCACATTGTCAACATTTTCTTTTGTATTCAGAAATGTAAAGGTGTTTCATTTTATATGATACCTATATATATATATATATATATATATATATATATATATATATATATATATATATATATATATATATATATATATATATATATATATATATATATGAGGGTTTTCCCGTGACTGTGGACTCAGACATTATGTTCCAATCAGGTATCAGATAAATGATACACATATATTTATTATTATTTATTTATTAAGTACTGATTAAAAATAAACGACTCAATAGTATTTTTTAAACTAACAAGGTTCACATTCCAGGTCTGTGTCTGCACACACACACACACACACACACACACACACACACACACACACACACACACACACCAGTTTCTTTAATGTTGCACTAGGTTCTAATGTGAAGAACATTTTATTCTATTTCTGTCTTGTTCTGACTTGACACTGTAATTCAACCTACCTCATAGAAGTTGGTGGAAAAAGGGACATCCTGCTGCACCTCATTCTTTGCTCTTAGTTCATTTATTAATGCTCTCATTACTTGTGCTTCACTGTCTTTTCTTTGCATGATATTCTATGAATTTTCAATTTGTGTATTTAAAAGGATGTATAAAACTTTTATTGGCATAAAATATTATAAACTATCATGATTAGAAGATATTATCATCTTAAATATTGTATTTGTAGTAAATATAAATATACTTATAGTTGATTATTGGATTGTGTGAGGTGACTTATAAAACAATGTGTATACAAATGATTATAGATGTGTAAAGGATAAATGGATATAAAAAGTGTGTTAAATCATAAAATGTAGAGTCTGATGGATTATTAGTTTGTAAAAATGGGGTGGAATGTTCTAAGTTTTACTTCTTCCCACTCCTTTTCAAGTGCAAAACATGTTTTATGACCTTTTTGATTGATCTTTTAATGGTTTTGTGTCCTTAAAATAAATTAAACTGAACTGTGCTATATATATATATATATATATATATATATATATATATATATATATATATATATATATATATATATATATATATATATATATATATATATATATATATATATAAACTTTATTACAGGCTCAAGGCTGACAAGGAAATCACAATAAAAAACAACTCACATTCATATACAGACAAACATTAAAAAATGAATTAATAAAAAAATTTAAAAAGAGATATCTTATCTTTTTATCATCTTATTAACCCAAAGACTTATATATCAAATGATACAAATATTCAAATGGAAATATCACAAGATTTTTGACTTTTTAAAGACTCAAAAAAAATACTGTTGTGAGTCCAACAATTTTAAACACACTTATTCTTTTACGGAAAACAAATGCTGAAGAAAGGTTAAATAGCTTTTATCTTCAAACACAACAAAAGCAAAGATAGAAATAGCCTGTTAATAAAGCAGAGGAAGACGCAGTGGAAATGTCATGACTGCATTAGCAATGGGACATTTTTGATTAAGTTGAGGATTCATTTTAAGATTTCAGAAAAATCAGGAAATCATAAAAGCTCTCTAGTCGACTGAGGGCCAAAGAAAAAAGAAAAAAAGAAAAAACATAAAGCGCCAAACAGAAGAAAAGGAGGGCATGGGTCAAGAGTGTCTGAAAGGGAGAGAAATGAAGCAAAAAGAGAGCGGCGGAAAGAGTCAAAAAGTCAAAAGGAGGTTTAAGATGAAGGCAGGAAAGCTGGAAAAAAAGAGGAGGAGAGTTAATAGGGCCTTCAGCGTAAGGAACAGAGATTTATGTGGCTGTAAAACTGGGCTTTTCCTTCTTCTACACGGCTTTTCATGGATCCCAGCCTCCCCTGCTCCACTCAACTGCTGTGACATTTATGTCCACAGACAAACACTGACTATTTCTACTGGTGTGTGCTGTCATCTGACCCCCCCCCACCACCACCACCTTACAATAACAGGGACAGAGGGGGGGGTTAAGTACATCATTGACTTCCTGTGCATCCCGCTCTATTTTATCCCGCTCTTCCCATCTGTCCATCTGTCCCTCGTCTTCCTTTGAGGACAGTGTTTCAGGACATCATTGACTTCCTCCAGCTGCATCTCAGACGACAAATCTGCACGACTCAATTCACCTCAGGGTTTTCCTTCCCTGTTCCACTCTCATGTGACCCACTTCACCACACGAACAGTACATTTTCCTGTGGAAAAACTGTAGTTTCAAATTATTTTAATTCCAACAATGGACAAATTTAATAAGATAACGTCCAGTGTTGGTGAAAATAAGAGTTAAAAGAGATTTTACATTAGGGCTGCACGATATTACAAAAAAATGACTTTATATATATACACACACACACACACACACACATATATATATATATATTCTTTTTTATGTATTTTTTTGCGATCTGAAAAAAGTATCAGTATGTATCACTATTTTCATCTTCATGAAAATAGTGAAATAAAATTAATAATTAAAAATAAATAAGTTATTAAAAATTTTCAATAAAAAACATTAAAATGATTTTTTTAATAAAACAAAAGAAATTAAATGAATACAAAATTTAAAAGACCAATAAATAATAATTTCAAAAAATGCATAAAAATAAAAAATAAATGAATAAATCAAAATAAATAAATGAAATAAATAAATAAAATTACATCAATATGTTTTAATTACAAAATATGCAAATAAATACAAACAAATAAAAATACTGTGACTAATGCAGACACGTGTTGATGCTCTAATACACTGTAAAAAAAAAATACAGTGTCAAAGTATTTTAATTCTTTCAGAGTTATTCTAACAACGGACAAATATTTGGGAGAGTAGAACCAGGTCCTGCTAATAAAGAACAGCAGATAAAGGGTTAAAGTTACCTCCTGCACCCGCCCCACCCCGACCTGGGGCCGTACAAACCCACACACCAAACCCAATTAATACCACAACCTGACCTGACCCGCTGAAACACGACCCACAGTCTGACCCACAGTCTGACCCACAGTCTGACTCCTAACCCACATTTAAAGTCATTATTTGGTCATAATAACATATTGAACAGAATATTATCACAGTGAAGAATGAATGAAGCAGCTCCTCAATAAAAAAGTTATTTAACAAGACCAGTCATACTAGAACATAGAACACACTGTTACTGTAACCCTTTAGAACACTGTTACTGTACCCCTTTAGAACACTGTGACTGTACCCCTTTATAACACTGTGACTGTACCCCTTTAGAACACTGTGACTGTACCCCTTTATAACACTGTGACTGTACCCCTTTAGAACACTGTGACTGTACCCCTTTATAACACTGTGACTGTACCCCTTTAGAACACTGTTACTGTAACCCTTTAGAACACTGTTACTGTACCCCTTTAGAACACTGTTACTGTACCCCTGTAAAGGAACTTAACAAGTGTAACAGTGACATCCTTCATATAATAATACAACTTACTTTACGTTCAGACTCTGGGGTTGACAGTTCTAAACAGCAGCAGCAGCTTAAATGTAAATAACTTTTCAGCATTGACTTGTTCAAGCTTCAGTTTGTGATGAAACTTCATTTCATCTCAGTCAGACATTCTTCAAAACTAGGTGAAAGGTTCTAACGTAGCAGAACATGTGGCTATAGCTGCTGACATTTGGTTTCCATTTGGTTTTCTGACAGTGTTAACTAACCATTACTTAGTAAAGTGCAAAACTCTAAACATATTCTCTGTTGTGGATACATAACCCTTCATGTTTGTTTGTTTGTTTGTTTTTTCATTCTTTAAATTCCCAATAATCTAAACTTATTTGAATTTTGGTCTGTGGCAGTTTTTCCTTATCTGTTCTTTTCTTCATCTTCTGTGTTTTCGTCTCTAAACTGGACCTGCCTGTTATGGTAAAAACCACAGCTTCCAAACTGTGACCAAAGAGCTGTATGATACTTTTCTTACTGGGAAGTCAGACTAGATCATCTTATTCTTGACACAGGAATGCATGGTAGGTCTGCATGACGTTAGAAAAAACATATTATATATGTGTGTGTGTGTGTGTGTATTGTGAGATGAAAAGTCAAAGTCTTTCCATTGGTTCCAACATGTTCACTGGACACAGATGAATCCACTAATTATCCCATTTATCTGGATGGGGGGCTGTGCTCGTCAATATGGTCTGCGTCAGTGAACGGGTTGGAACCAATGACAGGACTTTGACTTGATGAAACTAGGATTACCCACCTCTGCTGATCAGTAATGTTTGTGTACCACCGTCTTGATAAGATGAGCAACATTTGGCTCCAATAGTGTTTGACAACTACAAAAGTAATCACTTCCACCTACAGTTGTTGACAAAATAATCTTCTGTTTCAGAGTTATTTTTATAAGAATGTTGCATTTAACACTTATGGAATTTGTAATTCAGTAAAAGAAAGTGACTTTTCTACAGCAGCGGTGCTCTATCCTGGTCCTCAAGTGGTACTATCCTGCATGTTTCAGATGTATCCTCCTTCAAACACACCTGATTTAAATGATAAACCTCACTTCCAGCTCTGCACAAGACTGATAATGACCGTCAGGTGTGTTGGAAGAGGGATCCATCTAAAACATGCAGGATAGTAGCTCTGGAGGACCAGGACTGTCCTATAGGATCAGGTCAGCAATACTTTGATTTAGGCCAGAGGTGTCAAACATGCGGCCCGGGGGCCAAATCTGGCCCACCTAAGGTTCCAATCCGGCCCTTTGGATGAATTTATGAAATGCAAAAATTATATATAAGATATAATATCATTTTAATTCATGGTTCACATTCAGACCAATTCAGTTTCATAATAACCTATAAATAATTACAAGTAAAACATTTCTTTGTAAATTAAATTTTTTTTCATTTCGTGACACTAAAACAAAGTAGAATTTCACCCAGAAAATCTGAATAAATATGAAAAATTGGAAATGTCATAACAGAAATAAGTACAATTTGAATAATATTCCACCTATAACTAAATATTTTGTGCATCTGTAGATCCAGTGTGATCTGTAAGTTAGAATGTATATGTGTAAATGATAAACTAAAGCCTAATATTGGTTATTTTTATAACGCAATTGTACTTTTTTCGCTCTGAAACAGAGCGACAACTTTGGAGTTGACATTATTTCTATATTATGTTTTGGGTGTTTTTACTGGTTCGGCCCACTTCAGATCAAATGTAGCTGAATGTGGCCCCTGGACTAAAATGAGTTTGACACCCCTGATTTAGGCCTTTACGATAATCTGGAAATTTACCATTAAACATATCTTTATTATTTGTTTATAATAATTTGTTTATATAATGCTGATATAAAATAATTAAATGAACAACAAAAGATTTAAAATATATTAGAGCATACGAAAAGTAAAGACAAACAAAAAAGAAATTACGTGCACCCGCAGTTGGTTTGTCAGGATTTGGTTCGGTTCTGTCTCTGGTGTCAGTTCAAACTGAGCTTGTGAGACACGTCCCTGCATGGTCCATGCTCAGAGGGGGGTACCGGGGGTCACCTCTCCCAGACAGTAGATTAGAGAAGGCCCTTCATCCACAACAACCTCTATGACCTCATATCGCTGATCCCTCCTTTGATTGATGAATGAGGATAACATCTGCTAATGAACTATCTACATGTTAGAATATCAAGTGTAACATGTCCCCTGTTGGTCAACCTCTGGCTTATAGAACACTGTCCCCATAAAGGATTTAGTCCATGATGTTCTGACATGTAGCAGTCATGGGAATCTAACCTACGTTTATATGATGACAGGGCAGGGCTTTGAAGTGCTTGTCCCAGTGTCACTAAAACATTATGGACGTGATATAAGAGGAAACCACTGGTCCATTAAAGCCACAGAACAGATGGTCACTGCAAATGTCACTGGATCTCCTTGAAAAATGCTTGGTTCTTCTTCTTTGGAACAGGATCACAGACACATGACAAACTGCCAACACACGTCTCTTAAGTCCATTTCCTTTCTCTCTATCTCACTTGTTCTTGCTGTCCACCTCTTATCCCTCTTTTACTCCTCAAATGTGTTTGAGAAATGAGTTTCCCCAAGTGTGTGTGTGTGTGTGTTTCTGTCACACACACACACACACACACACACAGAACCCAGACTCAATCAGTCCAATGAACCACAG
Source organism: Siphamia tubifer (assembly GCA_020466265.1). Taxonomy (NCBI): domain Eukaryota; kingdom Metazoa; phylum Chordata; class Actinopteri; order Kurtiformes; family Apogonidae; genus Siphamia; species Siphamia tubifer. Next base: position 3,932,482 of record CM035796.1, read on the forward strand.
CCAAGACTATTTGGATTGAGATGTTTCTTGTTCTCAGGAGAAATGAAGTGGGTGAAGCAAAGAGGGAGGGGGTGGGGTGGGGTGGGGTGGGGTGGGGTGGGGGCTTCTTCATCTCCATCAGGCCAGTGAAGCAGACTCCAGGTCTGCACTGAGTCACTTCCTGAACAGACTCAACAGCAACACCAGACAAGACACAGAAAGAAGCAGATGGACTGAACTACAACTCTATTATTCATCTGTCACACACACACACACACACACACACACACACACACACACACACACACACACACACACACACACACACACACACACACACACACACACACACACACACACACACACACACACAGTGAAGCCATTAACTGAATACTTTTAAACCACAAATTGATCTGTATTTGTTTCATACTGAGTTCAAACTGTGCTCATCTGATGATAAACATCTGCGAACATGAAACAATAGTTCATTTAAAGTTCATTTAAACTTGGTGCCCAGACTTTATTATTATATTGAATAGTGTTTCACCGAACAATCGGCTGCCGATCATAATATTGCCTAAAAATAGCCAAAAAGACGATCACGTAATGTAAATTACTAGCGACCATCTTCAAACTTGCAAACACGCCATAGAACAGGTGCATCTGGTCTGGACTGTTTCTGTACTTTTGAAAACATAGTTAATTAATTAATAGTAGAAGTTTGGGACCATTTTACGCTGCATAAGGCAGACAACAGTGTGTCCACGGCTAAATAGCATTAGCATTCCAACCAAACGCATCCACACTTCAACGGCACTTCGTCAAAGCAGGCTCAGCGCTTCTATGTTTTACTAACTGGTGAGTACTAGCATCTGTTACCATGTAGCCTCACTGGTGAGTACTAGCATCTGTTACCATGTAGCCTCACTGGTGAGTACTAGCATCTGGTAGCATGTAGCTTCACTGGTGAGTACTAGCATCTGGTAGCATGTAGCCTCACTGGTGAGTACTAGCATCTGGTAGCATGTAGCCTCACTGGTGAGTACTAGCATCTGGTAGCATGTAGCCTCACTGGTGAGTACCAACATCTGTTAGCATGTAGCCTCACTGGTGAGTACTAGCATCTGTTAGCATGTAGCCTCACTGGTGAGTACTAGCATCTGGTAGCATGTAGCCTCACTGGTGAGTACTAGCATCTGTTAGCATGTAGCCTCACTGGTGAGTACTAGCATCTGGTAGCATATAGCCTCATGTGTTGTAATTATTTTTAGCAAATGTACTAAGGTAGTGTAATTATTAAGCCACAACTGTTTCACATATCCAGGTGTGTGCATCTGTGAAACTTCAGTTCAGATGTTTCCAGATGTTTATAAAGATACAGTGGGAAAAAAAGGAAAACCACAACAAAACTGGAAACTAAAGCAAAAACAAACAACTACTACTGCTGCTTTGTTTTGCTCCATTGTATTTTGGAAGGCCTTTACTTCAAAACTATTAAGGAAAGCTGGTATTACTCCATATATTACTCCTATATGAATCTTTTGAGAATTTTCTGAGAGGGTCATCTGATTTGTTTTGACACGAAATGGACCCAATATATAAATAAAACTACAGCAGTATCTGTAAGAACACAGAGGTGAAAATAACGTCACCTGTCAGTAAATCACAACAGAGAAAAACTAGTATTCAGAGAATGTCTAACTCCGCCCCTATTTTGTGCCAATCTCAAGTTTCTATGGCAACCTGTTCTTGAATTAGAGCCAATAATGTGATTTTAACCTTTCTGCTAAATGCGGCCTTGAAATTTGACCTTTTGCAATATTGATAATTTCATTATATTTGTATATGCATCAGTGCATGTAATATTCTAATATATCCAGTATTGATTAAGTTATAGCGTGATATGTCTATGATTGACACACACGCAAACAGTGTTACAGAAGTACATTTTGCGACATGTCACCTTTGACCTCCAGAGATCTCAAAAACTATTGGTCGTAGGTGATAACAGCAATTGTGAGAATTGTAGAACTCTTCATTCTGCATGGTTTGGTACCAATCTGAAACGTCTGTGACCCTCTGTTCTTGAGTTATAACCAAAAATGTGATATTGATCTTTTAGTTAATTGTGACCTTGACCTTTGACCTTTAGTCAAATTAATCATTGAACCTCATGCACATTAGCTATATGTATATGCCCATGTAATTTCATAGTGATATCTCAAGTTTTCATTGAGCTATAGCATGATATGTCTCTGCACACACACACACACACACACAAACACAAATGGTGATAATCTCTTCCAACCAATATTGGGCAATATTTTTTTAAAAAAAGAGCATATCAGCCAATGCAACAGGCTGATGATGATACAAGAAGAAAAAAAAAACCTAAATATTGGCCCAATATATGTATCATTAATCACCATCACATTTTATTTTCAATGCTTTCAATAGACGAACCCACATTTTTTGTTTTCAGTGCATAGTTTAGTCTGAGCCAAAACCATTTACAGTCAGACAAACCATCAGAAGGTTGACTATTACACGCTGTGAAAGCCAAGTTGCCTGGGGAGCTAATTAATTGGCCAAGTATGACACTGCTGAGAGCGCTGTGTCTGACAGAGCACTTAAAGGCGACCGTTTCCTGAAATGTGCAACACGTCAACCGGAGGAAAGAGTCGGATTCTGACACCAGATGCAGGTGGGGAAGAAAACCATGTGTCAGCTATTTTAACCAGTTCACAGGGTGCCCAAGACAGAGCAGCGCTGTTCAAGTAAGGGAAACCTCAGCAGCACACAAACCCAGTTTAAATGCTGAAGAAATGCCAGGTAAAAGCAGCTGTTTCTGCTCAAAGACTAACCGTGTACACTCCATAAATGACTATTTCAGACTCTGCTTCCTCTAAAGCATATTTGCAGCAGTCTATTTGCACCTTTAACAATTTTTTTTGCTCATTTTACCAGGTGAGAATGCTTCTATTCCTGAAGGTAAACACTAAAGACACACACTAAATGAACATAGTGATGCTTGGCCCACATCATAAAGCAGGATTAAAGAATTAATAAAGGAACCTAATCCGTGTGTTATTCATTTTTCAAAATAAGACAATGAAACAACAAGTCATTTCGTCATCATTTTTTTTCCAAAACCAAAATAAAAAATAAAATAATATAAATAAAAACAGTAACGATCTGTTACGAAAGTTTTCCTTTTTGTGTTTGAATGAATATGGAAAAAAAACACCTGTTTTAGTAAAAAATATATTATTCAGAATTAAAATATTACTTAATTAAGATCATATAGATAGACAGACAGACAGACAGACAGATAGGATAGATAGATAGACAGACAGACAGACAGACAGACAGATAGATAGACAAACAGACAGACAGATAGATAGATAGATAGATAGACAGACAGACAGACAGACAGACAGACAGACAGACAGACAGACAGACAGACAGACAGACAGACAGACAGACAGACAGATAGATAGATAGATAGATAGATAGATAGATAGATAGATAGATAGATAGATAGATAGATAGATAGATAGATAGATAGATAGATAGACAGACAGACAGACAGACAGACAGATAGTTTGTTAATTTAATAGATGGCAAAAAAAAATCAATCTCTTTTTAAATCCAAACGTAAGTTACCAAGACTTGAGTATGTTTGTCTTTCTGTGTGTCTGTCTGTCTTCAATCTTCCAAATCTGTCTGACTGGCTGCGTCCCATTTGTCATTCTGTCCATCCGTCTGTCTGCCTGCAAGCTTGCCATCTGTCTCACTGTCTGTCTGACTGCTTGACTCTTTGCCTTTCTGCCCATCCACCCATTTGCCTGCCATCTGTTTGTCTGTCTGCAAGTATGTCATCCCTCTGCTTCTGTGCTTGGCTCGCTCTGTCTGTCTGTCTGTCTGTCTGTCTGTCTCACCGTCTTCTCACCGCGCCAGCCGGACAGGACAGATGACGGTGCATTTGCTTCAGCAGAAACAATGTTGTGGTTTTGGTGTCGTTTTTGCAGAACTTTGCAGCACTTAAGGTCAGCGCACAACAACGGTTGCCATGATGGTGATCTATTATTAAGAGACTTTAGCTGCTGAAGCCCAGCAGGTAGCACACACACACACACACACACACACACACACACACACTTACTGGTTTCCATGTCTCATGAGGACCAAGTTTATAATCATCACTTGTAGGTAAAGTAGTCATTGGGTAGAGAGTGTAAACACATCTTTCTTTTCTTTTTTAATAAATAAATACAAAACATTTTTAAAATATTTTAAAAAGTAAATAAAATGTAATTAAATGGAAAAAAAATTAAATTAAAGAATAAAATGAAATGTAACTTAATTTAAAAATTAAAAAAAAGTAAAACCCTTTGAAAAAGACATGTTTTGTTTTACAACTGTTTTCCCCATGCTTGATGGGAACTTACAGAAAAAAACAACTTAATGTATTTATAGGGGACATCATTTATATAAATTTGCATACTTCACACAGATTTCACCTTAATCTTAATGGGGACCTTAATTTTGGTCCCCATAGTGTCAGAGGTCCTCATGTCAAGCACACACACATTTAAATACACATAATTTAAATGTCTCATGAGGACCACGTTTGTTATGAAATAACCATTGGGTAGTGAGTGTAAACATTATATACACATATATATATATAAATAAAATATATATATAAAAACAATTTTAAAAAAAGTTAAATAAATTAATAAAAATAATTAAAAAAATAAATAAATTGAATGATAATAAAATAAATAAATAATAATATTTCCCCTAACCATAACCCTAATATAAATAAATTATGAAAAAATATACATTTTAATCATATAAAATAAAAAATGCAATTTATAAATAAATAGATAAATACAAATGAATGAATAAAAATGTTAAATAAATAAAGAATGACAAAAATAATAATAAATAAATAATGTAAAAAAAATTAAACTACACAAAAGTAAATCTTTTGTTTTTAAACACATCTTCAAATCTTTGAAAAATACATGTTTCGATTTTCACCCATTTCCCCTCATGCTTTATGGGGACTTCCGTAAAAAAAATAATTAATGTATTTATGGGGCCACATAATTTATTTTTTACAAGGGTGGACCTTTATTTATATTTAGTCCCTCACGGGAACCTGAATTTTGGTCCCCATCGTGTCAGAGGTCCCCATAACTGACTGTGTAAACACATCAATGTCCCCATAAAGATAGGAATACAAACAGACACACACAGAAAGCGCTCTCTCAAGAGATGAGTAGGCAGTCTGGCTGTCAGGAAAAGCAGACAGATCCATCAACAATAAACAGACTTTAAGAGACTACAGTAACATCTGGACACACAAACACACACACACAAAAACGCACATGCACACACACACACACAAACACACAAACACACAAACACACAGCCAGATAAAGATAAATGTTTGTATTTTATGTACAAAGCACAAGTATATGAAAAGGACAACCATACTGCAGATGATGAGGGCAATCTGCAGATAGATAACTACACACACACTAAACAAAAAGAAACATCAACACTAGCAATCTGTGGAAAAGATGCTGTTTGCCAATCAACACACACACACACACACACACACACACACAGCTGGCCGGCGTTCAGAGCTCCTTGAGGAGCCACAGGTCAGCCAGTTTGATAACGAATCCCTGCATATAAATTGCTTCATAACACAACATCTCTCTGAGGCAAAGCTGCATTAGTGTGTCTGTGGTGGAAGGATGTTTGCATATCAGCGCCATATTCAGATGTGTGTGTTTATTTATCAGCCTGTGTGTCGTGTAAATTCAACAACAAGTTAAGTCAATGCACAAGTACGCTAAAGTGAAATTATAACAATAAAAGTCACATGATGCTCTCTATTCAAAGATGTTTTCTTAGTTCTATACGTCGTCGACCGATCAAAAAAGTTCAGTGTTTTTATAGATATGATAAAAATATGACCAGTGTCCCCGTAAGGCTTCGGCATGTTCTATGGAGAGTCAATAACAAGTTGAATTTGAGATGTTATCAGGTTCCGGTGTTACGATAAAGAGTCCTGTGGTCTTCATACAGAGAGAGGGAGAGAGAGGGGGAGAGGGGGGTGGGGTGGGGGGGTGAGAGAGAGAGAGAGAGAGAGACAGAGAGGGAGAGGGAGAGAGAGACAGAGAGAGGGAGAGAGAGAGAGAGGGAGAGAGACAGAGAGGGAGAGAGAGAGAGAGAGAGGGAGAGAGACAGAGAGGGAGAGAGAGAGAGAGAGAGGGAGAGAGACAGAGAGGTAGAGGGAGGGGGGCAGGGAGTGGAGAGAGGGAGAGAGAGAGGGGGAGAGGGGGGGCAGGGAGGGGAGAGAGGGAGAGAGAGAGAGAGAGAGAGAGGGAGAGAGGGAGAGAGAGAGAGAGAGAGAGTGGGGGGCAGGGAGGAGAGAGAGAGAGAGGGAGAGAGAGGGAGAGAGAGAGAGAGAGCGGGGGGGCAGGGAGGAGAGAGAGAGAGAGAGAGGGAGAGAGAGAGGGGGGGGGGGGAGAGAGAGGGAGAGAGAGACAGAGAGAGGGAGAGAGAGAGAGGGGGGGGGAGAGAGAGAGAGGGAGAGAGAGACAGAGAGAGGGAGAGAGAGTGGGGGGGGGGGGGGGGGGGGGGGGACAGAGAGAGGGAGAGAGAGAGAGACCAAAACCAGACCAGAACTGTGCTCACAGGACAGTGTCAGGGTTCAGTCACTGTGGTTGACCAGAGTAAAGACACTGATGACAAACATGAGAAAAATACTGAACTGTCCCTTTAAGTTCCTGCACCTGTTTTTATTTATCTTCTTCGTCTGTTTCTGTCCAAATGTGAACTACAGCGACCCCACAAGTTCCAGCAGTGTAACTCCACTTTCATGCATATCTGTTCATTAGTGAAACTAATTACACTTCAACGCACACTTTCACTATGTTTGATCGAGGCTCAAAGTCGATCACCGTAAATGTATCGCAATCATTAATTGAGGTCATATAATCGCCCGTCTGTCTCCTGTTTCAGCTGTCTGTCTGTTTTACCTGTCTGTCTCCTGTTTCACCTGTCTGTCTGTTTCACCTGTCTGTCTATCTGTCTCCTGTTTCACCTGTCTGTCTATCTGTCTAGTGACGGTAGATGAGGTGTCATGGACACGTTGCTAAACTGTATTGATACTGTGTCCCTGAATATTGACACCTGCTAAGAGATTAAAAATCCCTACAGGTAACCATGGTAACCATGACGACAGGCTCAACTGTCACTGATTTGACAGTTGAGTCTGTCGTACAGTGTTTCCCAACCTTTTTGGAGCCACGACACACCTGATGAGTTCTCATGACTTCACACTGGTTTGGAAACACAGACAGAAACTACAGACTGACAGAGACCAGGAAGTGGAAGTACACTAACATTAGACTTATTATATAAGAGGAAGAAGACTACAAAATAAAACAGGAAGTGATGGACAACGAAGAAACACTAGACATGGACAGGAGACATTTGTGACAGACAGTCCAGGTCCATTTCCAGTGTCTTTCCTTCAGTCTTTTCTCCTCCCACCAGCAGCAGCAGCAGCAGCTCTTCCTAAACACACACCCATACACACTCTGAAAAACACAAATCTATTTTTGGACTGAGTCACTAGAGAGAAGGAAAAGGCAAAAGAGAAGAGGTTCACAGAGAAGTGTTTGACAGGTATGTGCAGAAAACAGAAGAAGACTCACACTGATTTATAAAGTCAGGCTGAGACACCTGGTATAAAGAAAGAGTGGAAGAGAGAAGAGAGACTGGTGAGAGGGGGAGAGAGAGGAGAGAGAGAGGGGGGGCGAGAGAGAGGGGAGGAGAGAGGAGAGAGAGAGAGAGGAGAGAGGGGGGAGGGGCAAGAGAGAGAGAGGGAGAGAGAGGGGGGGTGAGAGGGGGAGAGAGAGGAGAGAGAGAGAGAGAGAGGAGAGAGGGGGAGAGAGAGGAGAGAGAGAGGAGAGAAGGGGGGGCAAGAGAGAGAGAGGGAGAGAGAGGGGGGTGAGAGGGGGAGAGAGAGGAGAGAGAGAGGGGCAAGAGAGAGAGAGGGAGGAGAGGGGGAGAGAGAGGAGAGAGAGGAGCGAGAGGGAGGTGAAGAGAGAGAGGTAGGGTGAGAGAGGAGAGAGGGGGGGGGGGGGGGTGAGAAGAGAGACTGGTGAGAGGGAGACAGAGGGGAGAGGGGGGGCAAGAGAGAGAGAGGGAGGAGAGGGGGAGAGAGGAGAGAGAGAGAGAGAGAGGGAGGTGGAGAGAGAGAGAGAGAGGGAGGGCGAGAGGGCGAGAGAGCGAGAGAGAGGGAGGCTGAGAAGAGAGACTGGTGAGAAGGAGAGAGGTGGAGAGAGAGGGACGAGAGAGGGAGGGGGAGGGAGGAGAGGGGGGACAGAGAGCAAGAGAGAGAACTATTATGAATGAACTGAAAGAATCAAATATCAAGGTGTGAATTTGTGAGATGTTTACCAATACTTTAAACTGAAATAACACACACACACTCTCTCTCTCTCTCTCACTTGTTTACATACATATATTTATATATGTAAATATATATAATTATTATAAATTAGAAAATGTAATTACATTAAAAAATAAATACATAGATAAAATTAATGAATAAAAAATATTTTAATAAAAAAATACAAATATATGAATATGAATATAAATCTTCAAACCTTTGAAAAATACATGTTTGACTTTGCACCTGTTTCCCTCATGCTTTATGGGGACTTCTGGAAAAAAAACTAGCTCATGTATTTCTAGGGCCACATCATTTCTATTTTACTAGTGGGGACCTTTATTTATATTTAACCCTCGTGGGGACCTGAATTTTGGTCCCCATAGTGTCAGAGGTCCCCATGGTGTGACTGTGTAAACATATCAATGTCCTCATAAATATAGGGATACACACACACACACACACACACACACACACACACACACACACACTTCCTGTTGATCAGTGGGTGCAGTCGTTAGACAGTTGAACAGATCTTTTCACTGTTTCTTTAGCGTTAATATAAACCATAACTGGAACTCTTAGCAGGTGCATCACTGCCCCCCAGTGGACGAACTTATCAGTGACAAAGTTTTTAGACAGACGGACGGGCAACTAACTGAGGACAATATCCTACAGCCAGTGTGACCTGAGGTTAAAAGTCGTTCTGCTAATATGACACGTGAGGAAAAACATCCATGACATCCCTGACACAAGCCTGATGAAGAGGAAATGTTGAGATGCTTACATTTGTGAGTGCAACATTTCTGCTAGTAAAGATGTTTGATACAAAAAATATCACTGTCACATTAAAATAATAATAATAATAATAATTAGGTTTTTGATTTGATTAGTTTATTTGATTAATGCACATTAATAAAAACATCAGTAAAAACATCAATATAAATAATTTAACATAGTTGCTAAATTTTATCCGTTGTTTGTCCTCAGGCAGGTATAAAACAACAACAATAAAACAAACAATACCACAGGACACAACCAGACCGGGCAGGTTCAGGCATATTTTTTATCATTTGAATCGGACCTGGACCAGGCCCGGGTCAACTTCTATCAGGCCCGGGCTGGTTGGGGTCTGACATTTAAAGCCCTTGTAGGTCTTTACCTGACAGTCCTGGACACAAGGAAAGAGTAAGAACTAAGGATGGTGAAATTTATAAAAAAATCTTGGTCGGTCACAGAGAAAAAAAAAACACTTGTTTTATCGGCTCACACACATACACACAAACACACACAGCTGTTTACAAACTGTGGTGCGTTCACTTATTTTTTTTTAACATTAATCTAGGGCTGGGCGATGTGGAGAAAAAAAATATCTCGATATGTTTTTGCTATATCTCGATATACGATATATATGTCTATCTATGCAGTAAAAAAACTAAACAAATACGTCAAATTTAGCAAGTGCAACCAGGGAGACAGGTACTGAATGTAGACAGGTACTAAATGTAGACAGATACTAGAGGTAGACAGGTACTAAATGTAGACAGGTACTTGAGGTAGACAGGTACTAGAGATAGACAGGTACTAGAAGTAGATAGGTACTAGAGGTACTAAGTGTAGACAGGTACTAGAGGTAGACAGGTACTAAATGTAGACAGGTACTAGAGGTAGACAGGTACTAAATGTAGACAGGTACTCTAGGTGGACAGGTACTAAATGTAGACAGGTACTAGAGGTAGACAGGTGCTAAATGTAGACAGGTACTCGAGGTAGACAGGTACTAGAGATAGACAGGTACTAGAAGTAGATAGGTACTAGAGGTAGACAGGTACTAAATGTAGACAGGTACTAGAGGTAGACAGGTACTAAGTGTAGACAGGTACTAGAGGTAGACAGGTACTAAGTGTAGACAGGTTCTAGAGGTAGACAGGTACTAAGTGTAGACAGGTACTAGAGGTAGACAGGTACTAAATGTAGACAGGTGCTAGAGGTCGACAGGTACTTGTAAGAAAGTGCCTGTGCACCATTTTTAACATCATCAAACCAAGGAAGGAACCAAAGGAATATTGTCTGATCAGTGACAGAAGAACCAGTGCTTCATTATGTTTTAACCTCAACTCATCATCATCATCATCATCATCATCATCATCATCATCATCATCATCATCATCATCATCATCATCATCATCATCATCATCATCATCATCATCATCATCATCATCAGTTCTTCACTTCTTGTCAGTCAGTGACTACAACACACTGCTCACACCCTCAGTCACACATCTACACAAACACACCAACATCTGACTGACTGGAAACCTCACAACCACTTAAGAGCAGTCATGAGTCACTCTCTCTGATGCCGATATGGCCATCAGCATTCCCATCAGCCCCCTCCCCTGTGCCCCCCCCCCCACCCCCTGCTGAATGCTCCATGGGGATCTGGTGGATGGAAGGAAGCTTGTTCTTCATGTCAAATACACAAGACTGTTGCCTCCACAAACTGAATTAGTTGTGTGGTATTGCTCTCAGGGGAGTAAAGCTGCCCTTAGTAAAGTGTAAAATAACAAAGAAGGCATTATAGACGTGCTCTGTGCAGCTGAAGAGCGCTGCTGCATAAATGAGGAATGTTAACAATGCTAACAAACTGGACACTGGAGACTTTTTACAATTCAAACTGATTTTACATTAATTTAGTGTGACATTTGATTATACATACATATATATATTTGTAAATACACACACACGGTGGTAGCTCAACTTATGAAATTAATGTGCTTCATAAGTGTTTTCGTACCGTGAACCTTTATATTTTTCATGTAAAAGGCCTGATTCATTCCAAGGCCCCAAATACAACCCCCTAAACCCTTTAAATATACATTTTGTATGAAATATGTGTTAAAAGTAAAAGAAAATTTAGATTTAAGATGTAATGTATTGCTCTCAGTGGTTAAATGTGTCTTCACTAACTGAACATTAAACATTAAACCATTAAAATTTTCATACCATTGTGTTTGTTTTGTCACTTTCACCTTCAGCGGTGTTTGTTGATGGATGTTTGGTGGTGTGTAGATCCAGAGACGATTGACTTTCACGAGTTTTCGTGATCTTCCTGGGGTATGCAGGGCATATACGTCATCATACATACAGTGTTTCCCTCACTCCACCATAGACCAGGTGATGAAATTGGTATTTTTGTACGTAAATGACAAATATCACAATATTATCATATTAATATTATGACAAGTTGTGCTAATATCGTACGGCCATGACACATATGCACACCTACTGTAAAGGAAAAAGTCCAAACAAACTAGTCATAGAAATCAAATATATTCCCTTTATCACCTTGCTGGCTCCAGCCACCAGAACATTAACACAATATTTATTGATGCTGCCACTGCTACTGCTGCTGCTGCTGTTGCTGTTGCATTATGGGAAAAGGAACGACAGAGCAGAAAACAGAGAAGAGAGAGAACGATGAAATTAATAAGAAAAAAGGAAGGAGAAGCTGAGGTCCAAACACTTTCCTAAGTAAGCCTCCTGAAATCTGCTGACGAACACTGAAGGAGAGTCTGAGCCAGAACTGCTGGGGTCCTGCCAAAACCCAGGAGGAGAGGAGGGAGGGGGGGGAGGGGGCAAAAAAAAGAGAGAGGTGAAGGTCTGATGCATCATTCCCATCTTCACAGCCATCAGGAGTTTATTATGTCCTACTGAGTCTGAATGAGAGATGAACAGGATGAAGTGATAGAGGAGTGTGTGTCCTTCACACACACTGACCCAGACCCCCACCACCCCCACCCCGACAAATACTGTGCTCACACATATATACTGGTTTCACAGATAACACATACAGTTAACTAGAGTTGAACAGTATTAGAAATAAAACTGAATTTGCGGGTGGGGGGGGGGTCCTGCGATATATATTAGGATATGAACAAACCCTGAGGAGTAAAAACAGACACAGAACAAACGATTCTGTATCATCCTTCTTATACATAAAACAATTACTGCATTTTATAATGCACACTTAATAGTAATAATTCAATTGGGTAATCAAAATATGGTCACACTAGCATAAGTCATGACTATTTTTAATGAATTAATAGATAATAAAAAGCACTAACATTTTTTCTCTGCACCTATTTCCCTCATGCTTTATGACGACTTTATTTATGGGGCCACAGCATATTATATTATATTACTGGGGACCTTTATTTATAATTAAACCTAATAGGGACCTGAATTTTGGTCTCCATAGTGTCAGAGGTCCCCATGGTGTGACTGTATAAACATATCAATGTTCTCATAAAGATAGGAATACAAGCACACACACACACACACACACACACACAGTCATCCTTCAGCCTCTGTTGACTTATATGTATAATATACTGTATGTACATGAACAGTGTGTGTGTGTGTGTGTGTAAAGGATTGAGGGTACAGTGTGTATGACGTCAGTGATCCATTCATGAACACCACCTCCCCTCCTCCTCCTCTTCCTCTTCCTCCTCCCTTCACTACGTAGCTGCTAATGCGATACAACATACCACGTGGGGGTGCTTACCCCTTTTTCCAACCAATCAGAACTTAGCGCTTAAAGCAGCACACACTGATACACACTCACACTACACTACACCCCCGCCCACACATACACGTGTAAGTATGAACACATGACAGGCTCAGACTGCTGGAGATTCACATGACACACACTCTTCTGTACATGTGAAGCTGGACAAGTCTCACACACACACACACACACACACACACTTTCTAACCAAAGTCAAACACAAACAGAGAGGACATTTGACTTATGATGAAGATGATGATGATGATGGAGGGATGAAAGAGTAGATGGACTGAAGACAAGTCATCATGGAAAAAGGATGAAGGGGTGGGTGGAACTGAAAGGTGAACGACAGATTGGCAGTCTGTCATCATGAGTTAAAAAAAAAATTAAATTAAAATTAAAACAGCACAAAAACAAAAAAAAATCCCCATTCTTGTAAACAAACTGTGTCTCTGGGCGAGTGAGACGAGCCTAGAGGGAAAAGAAAGAGAGATGGAGAAAGTGGTGATGAGAGAGAGAGATGGAGATGGAGAGAGAGAGAGAGAGAGAGGGGGGGGGTGTAGAGGGAGAGAGAGGAAGAGAGAGAGGGAAAGAGATGGAGAGAGAGGGGGGGGTAGAGGGAGAGAGAGGAAGAGAGAGAGGGAGAGAGATGGAGAGAGAGAGAGAGAGGGAGACGGAGACAGAAAGATGGAGAGATAGGGAGAGAGGGAGAGAGAGAGAGAGAGAGAGAGAGAGAGAGAGAGAGAGAGAGAGAGAGGGTGTAGAGGGAGAGAGAGGAAGAGAGAGAGGGAGAGAGAGGAAGAGAGAGAGGGAGAGAGATGGAGAGAGAGAGAGAGAGAGGAAGACGGAGACAGAAAGATGGAGAGAGAGAGGGAGAGATGGAGAGAGCGGTGAAGAGAGAGAGCTGGAGCGATTGAGGGAGAGAGAGGGGGGGGGGGGGGGAGAGAGAGAGAGAAAGGCAGAGAGAGAGGGAGAGGGAGAGATGAAGCGAGAGGGAAAGAGGGGTAATGACGAGAGAGAGACAGAGTGAGAGGGAGAGATGGAGAAAGAGATGATGATGAGAGAGGGGGGTAGACAGAATGAGTGAAAACAAGATAGCACTGCATCAGGCAAGATATGAAAGAGAGAGCGAGGGGGGAGAGAGAGAGAGAGGGAGGGAGGGTTGTTATGCCCCCACACACCATGACTCATCTCCGGTTTCATACCCAGCGGGAGGAGGTTTGTGCATGTGAGTATGTGTGTGTGTGTGTGTGTGTGTGTGTGTGTGTGTGTGTGTGTGTGTGTGTGAATTTGTCAAGGGAGAGTTTGTAGAGAGACAAGCATAGTACGTGCATGAGTGGTTGAATGTATTTAGTGTGAGAGAGAGAGAGAGAGAGAGAGAGAGAGAGAGAGAGAGAGAGAGAGAGGAAGAAGGTACAGTTTGGAAATGTGTGGTGACAGTGGGGACTGTGTGTGTGTGTTTGTGAGTGTGTGAGTGTGTGTGTGTTTGTGAGTGTGTGAGTGTGTGTGTGTGTGTGTGTGAGTGTGTGTTTGTGTGTGTGTGTGTGTGTGTGTGTGTGTGTGTGTGTGTGTGTGAGTGTGAGTGTGTGTGTGAGTGTGAGTGTGTGTGTGTGTGTGTGCATGCGTGTGTGTGTGTGTCTGGGGGGGGGTGCTGTCACAACTGGGAACATTTAACAAGTCCCTAGACTATCTGAGTTTAATTGATTCAAGACTGGAGCCTCTTTAGTTTAACATGTGCTATCAAAAAAAAAATTTAATTAATGAATCGTTCTATCTGTTAATGATCAGCACTAGTAGAAGTAGTAATTCTTTATTTGGGTAATTATTAAAACTATAGTCGCTTTCCCATAGAGCAGTTCTAAGACCTTAGTTCTAGGAAATAAATAGTTCTTATATTTATATAGTTCCTAGGGAACCTTTAAGTTTGCATTCTAACTGAGCAGTAGGAACCATGGGAGGGGCTAATGTGACGCTAACGTCAACCACAGTGATGGTTTTTTTAAACACTAAATTCAACAATCACAACAGGAAGTAGAAGACAGCGTTACTATAAACTAGAATATAGAATGAGGAGGCCACAGTGTTATTATAAACTAGAATAGAGAATGAGGAGGCCACAGTGTTACTATAAACTAGAATATAGAATGAGGAGGCCACAGTGTTACTATAAACTAGAATATAGAATGAGGAGGCCACAGTGTTACTATAAACTAGAATATAGAATGAGGAGGCCACAGTGTTACTATAAACTAGAATATAGAATGAGGAGGCCACAGTGTTACTATAAACTAGAATATAGAATGAGGAGGCCACAGTGTTACTATAAACTAGAATATAGAATGAGGAGGCCACAGTGTTACTATAAACTAGAATATAGAATGAGGAGGCCACAGTGTTATTATAAACTAGAATATAGAATGAGGAGGCCACAGTGTTATTATAAACTAGAATATAGAATGAGGAGGCCACAGTGTTATTATAAACTAGAATATAGAATGAGGAGGCCACAGTGTTACTATAAACTAGAATATAGAATGAGGAGGCCACAGTGTTACTATAAACTAGAATATAGAATGAGGAGGCCACAGCGTTACTATAAACTAGAATATAGAATGAGGAGGCCACAGTGTTACTATAAACTAGAATATAGAATGAGGAGGCCACAGTGTTACTATAAACTAGAATAGAGAATGAGGAGGCCACAGTGTTACTATAAACTAGAATATAGAATGAGGAGGCCACAGTGTTATTATAAACTAGAATATAGAATGAGGAGGCCACAGCGTTACTATGAACTAGAATATAGAATGAGGAGGCCACAGTGTTACTATAAACTAGAATAGAGAATGAGGAGGCCACAGTGTTATTATAAACTAGAATATAGAATGAGGAGGCCACAGTGTTACTATAAACTAGAATATAGAATGAGGAGGTCACAGTGTTACTATAAACTAGAATATAGAATGAGGAGGTCACAGTGCTACTATAAACTAGAATATAGAATGAGGAGGCCACAGTGTTATTATAAACTAGAATATAGAATGAGGAGGCCACAGTGTTACTATAAACTAGAATATAGAATGAGGAGGCCACAGTGTTACTATAAACTAGAATATAGAATGAGGAGGCCACAGTGTTACTATAAACTAGAATATAGAATGAGTTATTCATTTATTATTTTTAAATATTGCAATTTTATTTATTTTTATTTATGTATTTATTTTCCAATAGTTATTTTTGTATTTATTTATTCATTCATTTTTATTTATTTTTTAATTTAGATTTCATTTTTTATATTTGTTATTTTATTTATTTGTATTTATTTATTTTATTGCTGTTATTGTTATTGTCATTCATTTTTACTTTTTAATATTTAAAAATATATATATTAAATTGTACAAAATTATAATTATTATTATTATTTCATTAAGAAAAAAAGAAAGAAAAGTTTACACTCACCACCCAAATCGCTACTTGATTACAAACATAGTCCTCATCACACATGTAAATGTGTGTGTGTGTGTGTGTGTGTGTGTGTGTGTGTGTGTGTGTGTGTGTGTGTGTGTGTGTGTGTGTGTGTGTGTGTGTGTGTGTGTGTGTGTGAATCACACCCCCACATCCTCTTCCCCTCCTTCTCTTCTTCTCTTGCACGTTTGTCTTTCAGTAACTTCACCCTAATGCTGCTGCAAATCTGACTATTTGCACAAAAAACAACAAAAATCTGATCCATAATCAATCAATTAATCAAAGTTTATTTATAAAACACTTTCATACATGGTACATGTACCACAAAGTGCTTTACATCAGACCCACCCCATTATCCCGCAAGTTAAAAGATTTACCAAATTATATGCATGCTTTTACACACACACACACACACACACACACACACACACACACACACACACACACACACACATTTACATGTGTCATGAGGACCCAGTTTGTAATTAAGTAACCATTGGGTAATAAATGTAAACCTTTATCTTTTTTTTATGAAATAAAATAATTTTAAATTTAATCACATTTTAAAAAAGGAAAAATTAATGAATACAATAACAATCATTTTACAAATAAAATAAATAACTAACTAAATGAAATACAAATTATAACAATTTCATTAAATAAATAAAAAATAAATTGAATTGAAAACTTTACTGTCATTGCACACATGTTACAATGAAATGATAAAATACAAATTAATAAATACAAAAACAATAATTTAAAAAGTGGATACAAAATAAACAATAATATTTACAAATAATTTTTGTTTTGAATGTTCGTCCCCATGGTGTGACTGTAAACATATCAATGTCCCCATAAAGATAGAAATATACACACACACATATTCGTTTCCATGTCTCATGAGGACCAAGTTTGTAATCAAGTAGACATTGGGTAGTGAGAGTAAGGAAATGTTTCTGTAAAATAAAATGATAAAATTAAAATTAAATTAACATGAAAATGAATGAATAAATTAAAAAAAAAATGAAAAAATTATAAATAGATAAACATAACAATATATTTAAATATATATATATATATATATATATATATATATATATATATATATATATATATATATATAAATAAACAAATGAAAAAATAATTTAATTAATTAATATTTTATTAAAATACATAAAAATACATATTTTTAATTTTAATTTTAAAAAAATTCAACTAAACACATCTTCACACCTTTGAAAAATACTGAAACATAAAAATGAAAAATATATAAATATTTTTTTCAAAAATACATTTTGAAAAAAAATCTTATATTATTTTATTTTGGTCCCCATAGTGTCAAAGGTCCCCATGTTGTGACTGTATAAACATATCAATGTCCCCATAAAGACAGAAATACAAACACACACACACATACTCTAACCATGCGCACATCTTGATTCCCACGAGAGCGACATTTGCAGCGCACACACACACACACACACACACACACACAGTCAAGTTGATCTGGTTTGTTTTGGCTGTGCGCGTGCACGAGCCGTGTCTTGTTAGTTTTTTTTGCCTCCACCGCAGCACATAAAACATGCACACCCTGTTTGACCCACATGCACTGTCCAGGATAAACCCACACTGACACTGACAAACCTGCAAAACTAAAGTGCACACTGTCCACACAGCAGAGCACGAGCTGACACAGCCTCACAGCGGATATTACAACCCAAAAAAAAAGTGCACTCGCTCATCGTTTCTTTCAGTGTGTGTGTCGTTTGTTTATTTTAATTTTTAATTTGCATTACCTTGATCGCAGTCAGGTTCTGGCTGGAGAAACGTCCTGGATCGTGGACGGTGCGGTGGGCGATTCCCGCAGATTAGGAGATGATTGGGAGCCAGGCACATGTAGTTAGTTTTTATTTTTTTATTTTTTCCACGGCAGTAGTTGAAGTGTGTGTGCCCAGTTTGGTGCCCTGGCAGGCGGCTAACACTGGTGCTAAACAGCCCTGACCCTGGATCCACGTTGGGTGACAGGACTGCCCCCTTCCCCTTCTCCTTCCCCTCCCTTCCTTTGACAGCGCGTCAGCCCCGCAAAAAAAAATAAAATAAAATAAAAACACCGACGACCGAGTCCGTATCCTCCGGTATTAAAATCCCCAAAAAGTGCAGATCAAATAGGAGTTTCCCACCGACTGGATCCTAAAACAAGTCAACAACAACCAGCCGAGCGGTGGCGCGGCTCCTCCGGCGGCTCAGGGTGCCGCAGGCGGAGAGGTGCGCACCACACCGGGAAGCATGTCGCATTTTGCAAAAGCAGCCCCAAACGTGGTGTCAAAATCCCGACTGTTTTCGTCTCCGGTGCCAGCAGTCGGGTAGGTGAGGAGGAGGAGGAAGAGGAGGAGGAAGAGGAGGAAGAAGAGGAGGAGGAGGAGGAAAAAAAAAACAAATGGATGCTTTATTTCCAAACGATGAGTCAGAAAAGATTGCGAGCTAGTTTCGCAACGTCCCTCCTTCCAAAATAAAACCTGGAGCTGCCTCTGTCCTCTCCTCGTCTTGCCTTACCGTGCTGTGCCGTGCTGTGCTGTGCCGTGCCAGGCTTCTTCTTCTTCCAGTCCTGGATGGACCTGCACGCCTGTCCACACTAATGCACAGCTGAGTCTTTTCTAATAACTTCTACCTCTGCTCGTGTTCAGCAAAAATGAGAAAGAGGAAAAAAAACAGCTCTTATCATCAGCTTGAAAACTCTTTTGGCGCCATATTTATGGCGTACTTTCAATTCAGTGCTGCAGCTGCACTTCCTACTCTGACAAATGCTAGAGCACTGCGCCTCTGAGAGGACAGCACTGGCACTGACACTCCTGCACACTTTAACACTGTGTGCACTAACACTGTCTGCACACTTTAACACTGTCTGCACTAACACTGTCTGCACACTTTAACACTGTCTGCACTAACACTGTCTGCACACTTTAACACTGTCTGCACTAACACTGTCTGCACTAACACTGTCTGCACACTTTAACACTGTCTGCACTGACACTGTCTGCACACTTTAACACTGTCTGCACTGACACTGTCTGCACACTTTAACACTGTCTGCACTGACACTGTCTGCACACTTTAACACTGTCTGCACACTTTAACACTGTCTGCACTGACACTGTCTGCACACTTTAACACTGTCTGCACTGACACTGTCTGCACACTTTAACACTGTCTGCACTGACACTGTCTGCACACTTTAACACTGTCTGCACTAACACTGTCTGCACACTTTAACACTGTCTGCACTAACACTGTCTGCACACTTTAACACTGTCTGCACTGACACTGTCTGCACACTTTAACACTGTCTGCACTAACACTGTCTGCACACTTTAACACTGTCTGCACTGACACTGTCTGCACACTTTAACACTGTCTGCACTAACACTGCACACTTTAACACTGCACACTTTAACACTGTCTGCACTAACACTGTCTGCACTAACACTGTCGCTATAAAAACTGGGAATAGAAACACCTGAATTTTGAAAAACAAAACACTCAAATATCGATAAATAGTTTTCACGCTTTCATGAGGTGGTTTTTCAGACGTTTCGATATTGGAATGTATCGCAAAATTTAAATGGAAAACACTTTTTCCACAATTTTATGTCACAGGATATGACGTACATGGTCACATGATCACTTCTCGGCGTGAAAATGACAGCCGCAGTCACTGTAACCATGACAACCATTGGCTGCTGGGACACGAGAACTAAGGCAGTTCTGATCACGATGTTGTAGTGATGATCAGGGTGATTCCTACAGTAGGCACAGTGAAGGTTTAATTTTAAAATTTTAACCAACTGGTTTGTTTGACATGTTAGTGTATTTAAAGAGTTCACCAGAGACTTTTACCGACGAGATAATTAGCCGATTAAATTATGCTAATGCTATTACATGCTAATTCGCGGTTGTCATTTAAACGCATCTAAATCATATTTACACTTAATATTTTGACCTGACAATGTAGGGACCACATGTACAGACCCTTATAACCTTAACCAGCTGGTTTGTTTGACATTTTAGTGCCTTTAAAGAGTTCGGTGTGGACTTTTACTGACTAGACAATTAGCAGATTCATTCACTCTAACACTATCAGGGTGATGGTCAGTCTGAAGTTGACAGTGACAGCAGTGAAATCTCTTGGGATGATATTTCACGAAAGTTACGACGCTTATGCCTCGAACAACCGTCAATGGAAACACGTTCAAAGAGCAAATATACTTTGTATAATTTTTAGGAATATCGATATTGTTTGTGTTGTAACGGAAACACATCTACACTGTAGATTTGGCAGTGTTAATTTGGAGAAAATGGGACCAAATACACTCTAGAAGAAGTTAAATAAACTCTCTAAGTGTTGATTTAACACTGCAAAATCTGCAAACACCAGTACATGACAGTCAGTCACATTTCCTGTTTTAAAAACACATAATCAACAGCAGGTATATTATCAACACCTTGTTTTAGGTTTTTTTTTCCCCCATTAGTTTTGTATGAGGATGTGTTTTTTTAATTAGTATTTTCGTCTCAGTGGTGTGTAAAGAGACAGTTCTGTATCATCATTATTATCCCTAACTGCTGTCAAATTGACTGACACTCTGAGCCTCAGCTCAAACTGAAGGTTTCTAGTTACACTTTATATCTCCCCCTTTGCTCATTGATTTTTTTAACAGTGACCCGAAGGGAATTGTTGGCAAGTAAATTACCTTCCACACATTTTCTCTAAAATCTATATTTAAAGGGGAGGAGGGTGTTGATCAATGTGTAATCTACTGGTGTGCACTGTCTTTAAATCACTGTCCTCATGCCTGTTATCAAGCACAACTACATTTTCTTGGACTTTCCCTGTAAACCCCCCACCCTACTGGGATATACCCAAGGTTAAAACTGCCTCAGACAGATTACACCCCTATATGTGTTGTCAGGTACGTTAAGTGAGAACACTACCTGACTTACATTAACAACTGAGCTAACTGTTTTTAATTTAAATCTCACTCAAAAACATATTTATTCATGCGAGCGTTTGACATGTAGCCAACTGTCTACGTCTGTTTTATGTTGTTGCTATAGTTTTTATAACTTGTTTTAACTTTTGTTTTTATCTTGGTTTTATAATTGTTACTTGTTTTTATTGTTCTTATCTCATTTTGGAAAACACCTCGTGTACCTTTTTGTTATTGTAAGGTGTTATATAAATAAAATTTAATTGATTGATTATATCTGAAAACTGTAAATTGCTTTTATTACTCCTAACAGAAAAAAAAATATTAGTTGACTGTCGTAACATCCTGAAACTTCAACTTACAAAACTAGACAGTCCTTACAAGAATAGAATAAAATAGAATAGAATAGAAAAGACTCAGCAATCAATTGCAGTCATTTCAGCTGTATACTGGGTACATTTAGTTCTATATTGAATCAACTTAACTCTATATTGATTAAGTTTATCTCTACATTGAGTCAATTTAGCTGTATATTGATTAAATGTAGCTTTATATTGATTAAATGTAGCTTTATATTGATTAAATGTAGCTTTATATTGATTAAATGTAGCTTTATATTGATTAAATGTAGCTTTATATTGATTCAATTTAGCTCTATATTGAGTACATTTAGCTCTATATTGTGTTTGGTGAGCTTTCCCCAAAGAGTAACTTTTCTTCTTTTTAAAAAAGGACCAAATGTTGTCCGTGTAGAGTAAATTGTCTTCAATTTGAGTACATTTCTCTCAGGTTAATTTCCTTGTTGTGGGGGGGGGGGGGGTGCACTGTTACAGTATTAGCTACTGTTTTATGAAGCAACTATATGTACAGTAAGTTCCAGATCATCTCAAATAGTGTCTTAATATTCCTAACAAAATTGTAACCGCAGATCCAGGAAGAATTAAGGTCATTTTAAAAGGACGATTTCTCCTCTTCAAACACATGCACATCCACACAGTAACACAAAGGATGTCAGGTGCACAAATGCTCATATCAGCTGTATCAGGTGTCATTTAGAGACAGCAGAGAGATGAAGGGAGGGATGGAACGGGGGGGAGGGGGGGGGTAAAGAGGGTGTGATGCTGTTTTGCACAAAGTGAAATGAGGCAGTGAAGGACACAGAGGAGGGATTTCTCTGGCACATTTTCAAATGCAACAGCAGCATCCCACAGCTTGTCCTCCTCTCCTTCTCCCTCAAAATAATGCAGGTAGGTCGTGTCCCTGGAGGAAACAGCCCGTGACCCTCTCTGCGGTCGTTTTTTAATGCTCGTTAATGTAATTTCCTGGCTGATGAGATGCACACATTGTTTATTTAGGATGTAGACCTGCTCATATCTGGGTCAAATTTGTATCTGTAGTTTGTTTAATCTGCCAGCTTGCACCAGATGGGTGTTTTTTTTTTAAATTATTTTTATGGCAAAGCTCTTTTAGGATTGTTATAGACACCTGGTTGTTCATGCTTCATGTACTGCATCATTTTCAAGTCAAAGCATGAGTGAACTGAATGTAAATGAACTGTATCATCCAGTGTTAACCCCACAGATATATAATAATAGAGGTCAACCGATCTGGGTTTTTCTAAAGCTGATGCTGATATTTAGAGGTCAGAAGCGGATATTAATAACTGATTTTTAGAGCCGATATGCGATCGTATTGTCCTTAATTGATCTGTTTAAAGAATATTTCAAACATTCAAAGTTAGCATTTAATAGCGCCTTCAATGTTACTATGTCACTATATGTTCAATGAACACTGTAGATATCACCATGAAATTACATGGACATCAGATGCAATGATCCATTTGAGTAAAGGTCAAAGGTCAAGGTCACAATTAACTAAAAGGTCAAAATCACATTATCGGTTCTAACTGGAGAACGGAGGGTCACAGAAGGATCAGATTGGTACCAAACAATGGGGAATAAAGATTTCTACAATTCTCAATAATTTTCTGGAGGTCAAAGGTGACATGTTGCAAAATTAACTTCTGTAACACTGTTTGTGTGTGTGTCAGGCATAGACATATCACGTATTACTGGATATATTATCATAATATTACACACACTGACACATATATACATATAACGAAATTATCACTATTGCAAAAGGTCAAAGGTCAAGGTCGCATTCAGCGGAACAGTCAAAATCACATTTTTGGCTGCAATTCAAGAACAGGTTGTCATAGAAACGTGAGATTGGCACAAAATAGGGGCGAGATGAGGCATGCATTGGAACACATTTTAAAAATCAAGAGGCAAGATCATAAACAGCATGTTTTTTCTTTTTTTTTTTTAAATATAGAGCAAATTATTACTCTTGTTTTTTCTTTCTTTTTATATTTGCATTTTTTCTGGATCATATGTCATTACTCACAGTTTTTCTTCTAAGTCCTCATAAATATAGGGGTAGAAGAAGCACCGTGTAAGTAGACAGGGGAAGAAAAAAAAGAAACACTTACAGTTCTTCTCAAATTCCCTTAAAAAAAAGAAAAGAAGAAAACACACTGGCAGCACTTCTGAGGACGTTATGCTTTGGGCTTTTTCCAAGTCATACAAGTCACAGCTTTATTGAGTGAACTAACCCATTAAGTTTATGGCATCAGTTTCTCTCCTTCACTCAGCCTGAAATATACAGTGATGCTGTAATAATACACTTTGTTTTAGTCCGTGCTGGCGGACGGTCGTTCCTGATGAGTCACCTAATGGGTGCTTACGAAGGAAAAAACTGTAATTGTGAAACACAGAGGCAACAGGTAACTCTTTTAGACAGAGAGGACAAGGAAAGTACCAACAAGAAATAAAGACAGAATGATGAAGCAGAGCTCTAAAATACATGTGGATACCTGCGATTTACGCCATTTGTCCTTGTAATTCCCAGAAGGCTTTGCTTCGTTTAAATTTTCGCAAAGATTTTTTTTTTATGAATTTTTAATTTTATAAAGGTTTATGGATCATGGTTATAAAATTAATTTCGGGACAATACTAAGGATAAATTTAAGGATGAAAAAAACATTACACTTTAAAATTGTAGATATACTGTAAAGGTCAAAGGTCAAGGTGATAGTGAAGGTCAACAGCTAAAACACATCAGTGGTGATATCTTAGATTCCAGACCAGACAGTAGCAGGTGTTTTTTTTTTTTTTTTAGTTCACTTCATCTGACATTAGATGAGATAACACCCATAGGCTCCATAAGGTAAAGTACTTTATTTGTCATTATACAATGAAACTTGTCCTCTGCATTTAACCCAGCCTTCATGCCTTTGGGGCACCTGTAAGGAGCAGTGGGCACCCATGGGCGGTACCCGGGGACCCACCTCCAGCTGTAGAACCAGGCTAAAGGTCACAATCACCTGCTGGAGGATTTGACCCTAACAAATATGCTTTTGAGTGAGGGGAGAAACCAGAGCACCTGGAGCAGGGGTGTCAAACTGCGGTCCTCAAGGGCCGGGGTCCTGCATGTTTTAGATGTTTCCCTCTTCTATTACACCTGGAGGCCATTACATCATTATCAGTCTGATGAGGAGCTGATTATTAACTCGTTAAGTGTCAACGCTGATGCATTCTGAATGGATGATTTAGTTCAAATATTCAGAAAAATTCAACGGTTTTACTTTATTTTGTGCATGGAAAAGGTGTCAAAAAGCAAGTTTTTTTTTATTATTATTATTTTCACCATTTTTTTTTTATTACTGTGACCAAATGTCAATACCAGTTTTCTTCTTTAGTAATTTTTTTCTCCAAAATTTTCC
Source organism: Siphamia tubifer (assembly GCA_020466265.1). Lineage (NCBI taxonomy): Eukaryota > Metazoa > Chordata > Actinopteri > Kurtiformes > Apogonidae > Siphamia > Siphamia tubifer. The sequence goes on from CM035796.1 coordinate 3,957,756, forward strand.
ATATTATTTGTCATTTTGTAAATATTTATTAGTTTTTGTTCATTTTGTTTATTTTTTCTACATTTTGGTTCTTTTAATGTTTGTTCTTAGATTTTCTGACATTTGTGTCTTACTTTGCTCATGTTACTAGTTATTTTGTTAGTTCTCAGGAGTTAAAGGGTTAAACTGAATCACATGGAAGAGGGAAACATCTAAAACATGCAGGACACCGGCCCTCGAGGACTGGAGTTTGACACCTGTGACCTGGAGGAACCCCATCCAGACACGGAGAGAGAAACATGTAAACTCCACACAGAAAGGCCTGCACGGTCCAGACATGGAACCCGGGACTTCTTGTTGTTCTTGCAGCAATAGCACTAACCGCTCAGCCACAGTGCTGATTTATTTGAAGAGAAAAATGCATGATGTTGAAATCGAAATTATTTAAGGTAATTTCCTCCAATCTGACTGTAAGTAGGAACTGAAACCAGAGGTCAAGGGTTACCATGACCCTGTGTAGTTGAGGGCATTTCCTCATATTTGATGCAAATATTTTGTTGGACTCAAGTATGAACTGATTAAGTTTGATGAGAAAAATGCAGGAGTCAAAGATAGTGTAAGTATTTGACTGAATTTATGGTTTTGATCACAACTTATTGCTTTGAGTGGCCAAAAAAGTATGATATAAATACAATCCACCATTATTAAGATTATTGATTTTAAAATGAGTAAACTACATTTTGTCATTATTTATCATATCATAAACATCATAAATGTTGATGTTAACTAATGTACCACAGTAAGGCTGCACTTTAAAAGGAATCAGCTGAATAATCTGAGTAATGTTCATTTATATTATATATAATATATGTAACACCATGCAATCAGTCCCTCCAGGCCTTTTTTTCAGATTGTTTCGTTCTAAAATGTCTGATTACGGTGCTTTTTAGATTTTTGTTGTGGGAGGAAATGAAAGTTGCGAAAAATAGTTGTGATTTTCCCTTTTACCTTCAAAATTAAGTCATATTTAATATTTAAAAATTAACTCAGTCATTGTGATACGGTCCTCAAAACTACCTTTTACTGAGATGAAAAATAAATAATTATGAGGATTTAAAAAATATAACAAACTATATATTTTTTCCAAATGTACCTGTTGGTTCAAAGGTTAAAGTTCATATGACCTCACAACATTACATGAAGTTATAAAACATAATATAAATGTCTCAGCCAGTCAAAAAAAACCCCAAAACATTATTACTACTACTGTGTACTGTGTAGTACAGGCAGTTTCAAAGAGTACGTACATTACGCACATTTCGTAAATAGAATTTTCTTCCGTATTCACAAATGAAAAACTGAGGAAAAGGTTTTTCGTTACTTGAATTATTTGTGAGCTGGGTCTTTCGTCAGTAGAGGTACCACTGTATATATAGAGGGTAAAAAATGTCTCCTAACTGTGTTTGTTTAGTCAATCAACCAATCAAATATTATTTATATAGCACATTACAACACCAAAAGCTGCACAAGGTGATTTCCAAAATGAGATAAAAACAATAAAAACAAGTAACAATTGTAAAACCAAGATAAAAACAAAGATAAAGCAAGTTATAAAACCAACAACATAAAAAGACATGGACAGTTGACTAGAGTTTAGAACAGTTTTACAGTTAATGTGTTCGTTCATGCCTATAAATTTCACTGGAAAAGCGTCAACATGTCCTCGTTATGCACAATTATAAAAGTGTTCAGGACAGAGACATCTGATCCAGTCTGACGTCATGTCTTCAGGAGGTTTGTACTTCTCTACTGTCTGAATGTTGGTGCGTGCACAATAATGGAGTCTTTTTGTGGCTTAGTTTCATAAAGTTACATAAATCTCAAAAGGCCTTTTAGATGAAATAAAGATTATACAAAATGATCAACTTTCAACTCAGTGAATATAACATTTAAATGACTAATCAATGAAAACTTTCTCAGTGTGAAACATACACCCTTGGCTCCTGTAGTGAGTTTTATTTTCCAAATCAATAACAGAAATCTTATGATCAGACTCTCCTTTACAAATACAACTGTGTTTGTCTTTCTGGGGTCAATAATAACAACAGTCACCTTGGTAGTTCTTCTCACTTCAACTGGACTTGTTTCATTATTAATCCAACCCAACATTGGTTTGGTGAGATTATTGTAATCATCTGTGTGTGTGTATGTGTGTGTGTGTGTGTGTGTGTGTGTCCACAGAGACATATAATAATAATAATAATAATAATAATAATAATAATAATAATAATAATAATAATAATAATAATAATAATAATAATAATAATAATAATAATAATAATAATAATAATAATAATAATAATAATAATACATTTTATTTGTATAGCGCTTTTCTGGACACTCAAAGACATTTTACATTAGTGTAAAAATCATAAAAACAGTACACATCTTTTTTTTTCCGATAACCTGGACAGAAGTAGGCTTCAAAGAAAGTAGGTCTGTGTCGTAAAAGTGAGATGGTCACAACATGTGAACGACCTGAAACATGACGATGACGATGATGAAGATAAAACACTGAAGGGAAAAGTGACGGTAATGTTTAGTTTAAGGGTTGTGGAAACACTCAAGACAAATGGATTTGTATATTTCATGTTCAGGACAATTCAAGGTGATTTACATAAAACATATAAGAAAATTAAAATTATTAAAATACATTAAAAGACAATTAATGACGTCAGTAAAAGTTCCAGTGAAACAATAAAGATTTAACAAGTGATTGAAATGAACTGAACCTCAGGTGTTAGCAGGTGTTAGCAGGTGTTAGCAGTAGTTAGCAGGTGTTAGCAGGTGTTAGCAGTAGTTAGCAGGTGTTAGCAGTAGTTAGCAGTAGTTAGCAGGTGTTAGCAGTAGTTAGCAGGTGTTAGCAGTAGTTAGCAGGTGTTAGCAGGTGTTAGCAGGTGTTAGCAGGTGACAGAACATGAGGACACTAACATGCTATAACTCAATAAATACTTGCGATATTAAATTATATTCCATAACTTTGGTGCATAGTTAGCGAAGGCTGCGTCCCCCATTTTCTTTGTAATATTTCTGGGATTCACTTGTAGCCCTGCATTTGATGACCTCACTGTTCTAGTTTGTACATAATTAATCAGTCATTTTGTAATGTAACTCAGCCCGGGTCCATTTAGAGCACAGGTGGCAAACATAAGGCCTGGGGGCCAAATCCGGCTCACCTAAGGGTCCAATCTGGCCCTTTGGATGAATTTATGAAACACAAAAATGACACTAAGCTATAAATAATTTTAGTTCATTGTCCACATTCAGACCAATTCAGTCTCATAATAACCTAGAAATATTCACATGTAAAAAAGTTTCTTTGTAAATGTACTTTCTTCCCCATTTAGTGACACTAAAACAAAGTATAATTTCACAAAAAAATCTCAAATTGGAAATGTCTTGAGAAAAATAAGTAGAATTTTAGTAATATTCTACCTATTACTAAATATTCTGTGTATCTGTAGATCCACTGTGAACTGTAAGTTAGAATGTATATGTGTAAATGATAAACTAATGCCTAATATTGTTTGTTTTGATTATGTCATTGTAGGTTGGAGTTCACATTTTTTATATATTATTATTATTATGTTGTTGTTGTTTTTTACTGCTTTGGCCCACTTCAGATCCAATACATGATTTTGACTTATTTCATAATTTTACCTTTTTTCATGAACTTTACTTTTTATCTCACAATTTTGACTTTTTTTTAAATATAATTTTGACTTTTTGTCTCATAATATTGACTTTTATTTAATTTTGACTGTTTATCTCACAATTTAGATTTTGTTTCCCCTAAAAGTTAATAAAATTACAAAGAAATCGAACGTCCCTGCATATATATATATATATATATATATATATATATATATATATATATATATATATACTAGCGTGAACTAACCTGAATATATCATTAACTGCCCAAGAAGTTTGGTGACAAAGGACTTAAATTTAGATTAAATATCAAGGTTCAAAGTTACCTCTACCAAACGGTTGAGCTGACCAACAAAGGGTTAAAAAAACCCAAAACAACAGGTTATACATTTCTGAAGTAACATGAAAAATAAAAGTCTCTAATGAGGCTACATTTGACATTGCATTGACTTTATCTCCTCACAAAAAGGAGGGGCGCTCAAACATTTTAGGGACTTGGGATTCAAGTGATAAATGTAGTCTGTCACCCTGGGACCCAGACTAATTAAAACTAGTGTTCTTGACATGTAGTGATGCTAGGGCAGTAGGGCCTGTCAGCTATTTTAACTCCATGAAACCTGATCCATTCTTAAAAAAAAAAAAAGGATATGTTCTGATCTATTGTCCTAATAACTGCTGACATGGATTAAGACAAAACTCACCCCCATACTGTGTCTGGAGGCAAAAACCACACATTAAAGGTCTGTCATATTCACATATTGATCCTATTTAGTGGAATATGTGGTTAGAAAAAATGAAATGCAACCTGCAGTATGTCATGGAAAAACAGTGTAATGTTGGCTGAGGCTGTTGGTGGTGGTGGATATGGCAGAGTTGGTTCACTGGGGGGTGGTGGGGGGGGTGTATACAGAGGGTGTTCATGATTGATATCAACAGCAACTTACACTGACATATTTTGCTGAAAACATTCTGTCCCGTGAGTACAGATAGAAAGAACACAGAGACACACATACACAGAAAACAGAAACAGTTTTCAGCTAATTAACCAGACTGGAGCGAGCCAAACTAAATAGACTCCAGAGTCAGATGGTGATAAAGGGAATGAATCATGAGGGGAATCTGAAACCTTGAATTTATTGTCTTTGTACTTTTTTTTTTTGACACAGTTCTGCTACTGCCACAAATACTGTTATTATTTTCTCCTTAGGCTGTGGGTTTACGATATATTTGAAAGGTTTGTGATTTAGGCGGCATATACTGCTGGTCTTTACAGCTCCTGAGAGAACTGAGATATATTCATTCATTATCCGAACCCGCTTTATCCACACTTGGGTCACGGGGACTGAGATATATATAAAAAAAAAACAAAAAAACACCTGATATGTTAGTAATGACTCTGCAGAGGAATGGCAGGGGTTATGTAATCATCAGGGTTTGTCAGTTTGTCCGTCTGTCTGTCTCTCTGTTAGCAAATAAATCAACACGTATTCATAGAATGCCTAATGTCAAGTTTCTATGACGACCTGTTCTTATATTAGAGACAATAATATGATTTTGACCTTTCTGCTAAATGTGACCTTGACCTTATTGACCTAATATTAATAATTCTGCATCAGTGTGTGTAATATTATGATAATATATCCAGTATTGATTAAGTTATAGTGTGATATGTCTATGTTTGACACACACAGTGTTACACAAGTTAATTTTTCAGCATGTCACCTTTGACCTCCAGGGATCTCAAAAATTGGCTGTAGGTGATAACACCAATTATGAGAATTGTATAAATCTTCATTTCGCATCGTTTGGTACCAATCTGAAAGTTCTGTGACCCTCCGTTCTTAAGTAATAACTGATAATGTGATTTTGACATTATAGTTAATTGTGACCTCGACCTTTGACCTTTACTCAAATGGATCATTGCATCTGATGGTCATTAGCTACATGTATATGTCCATGTAATTTCATGGTGATATCTACAGTATTCATTGAGTTATAGCATGATATGTGTCTGTGGACACACAATAACCCAATGGGAGAGATTAATAAAATAAATTGCAGAATTTTAGTCAAACCCACCAAATGTCACTCTAATTTTTTTTGTATATATTTTTGTTTAAGTTGGCAGGCCTTCTTTACCTGTTCAAATTGTATTGTGTATCCTGTGCTGCTATAATAAATAATAAATGATCAAATATAAAGTACTTCCTTAGCTCATAAATTCCTCTAAATCACATTTCCTGCCTCCACACCCACAAGTGCTACAGTATTTATATACTTATATTTATTTATTTAACACTTAGTAGTTATTATAGTATTTATTATCTACCATACGGTCTTTTCTGCTCATATGGTCCACAGTGAAATTAAACTTGGTAATAATCATACAGTTGCAGAAATAAAACATTTTTTTGTAGTTCACCAAATTGTTCTGATGTTTAGAAATACCCAAAGCTATTTAAAATGTTTAGAAATAAAGGATCAATAATATATGGTAGAAATTACACTGTGTTGTTAAAGTTAACTTTGCTCTTTTCTCTTTCTGTCCATTTGAAATGAGCTTTGGCCCAGAGGACGTGGTGCCATCTGTGGATCATCATCATCACATGTGGTGCATTCTGTGTATGATTTTATATTATAAAAGAGAAGTGTGTGTGTGTGTGTGTGTGTGTGTGTGTGTGTGTGTGTGTGTGTGTGTGTGTGTGTGTGCTTGTATATCCTGTAAGATATAAGGAGGAGGAAAGTTAATGATTTTATATGTAAGGAGGAGGATTTTAAATTTAATTCTAAAGTCATCTATCTATCTATCTATCTATCTATCTATCTATCTATCTATCTATCTATCTATCTATCTATCTATCTATCTATCTATCTATCTATCTATCTATCTATCTATCTATCTATCTATCTATCTATCTATCTATCTATCTATCTATCTATCTATCTATCTATCTATCTATCTATCTATCTATCAGATGAATGTGGACCACAGGGTGCAGTTCACAGTTCTGCCGCTGGGTGTCGCTACTTGTGAAAAGCTCCACAAACACGTCTTCCGGTCCTCCTCTAACGCACTAACCCGCTTCTTTGACTTGAACGCAGAGTACAAACATGTCTGCCATGGATGTGCAGGATTTTATTCAGCAGAACAGAGCTCTGTCTGACCAAATAGAAACCTTTCGAGGCTACTGGGAGAGTGACAAACACTGGGACGCGCGGAGGGAGTTCCTTCTGCGGAACATAAACGAGTTCGACCGTTCACAGCTGGACCAGCTCCTGTCCATGTCCATGGTCTGGGCCAACCATGTCTTCCTCGGCTGTCGGTATGGAGGCTTTGTTTAACCTAAACTCGAAAATTTCTTATTTGAAACGCGCTCGTGCGCTATACTTAAAAGACATGTAATGGTGCGTTCAATGCCACCCGTAACTCGTAGTTTTCCGTTCTTCAAACTACGACTTACAACTTTGTAGTGTTCCAGGCAAATCACCCCGAACCGCCAGAGCGCAAGGAATTGTGGGATATATATATATGCTAATGTTTACACTCATTTACAGTCATTTCTGTCCCAGGGCTGTTTGTTCTTTGCTTATTTAAGGGAAACACAGGAGAAAACCGGCTGTTTTAAAACTGTTTTACCCTGTATGTTATGTTGGTTAGTTTTATTGTGGTCCCATTAGGGAAATTCTTTTTCACAGTTTACATTACATTCGCACATTTTAAGGGCTGTTACATACATACAATATAGACATAGGTACATGGGGGAGAACATACATGGTTACATACATTTTTAACGGGAGACACAGAAAGGAGAACGTGTATACATACCTAATGCTTTTAGACAGAAGGAGGGGAAGAGAAAGATACTTGTTTACATCTAGGACAGGTGATATTTATGGTAAGTTTTGTTGATTATTTGGATAGTTGAGGGGATTAGACTTCTGCTGAAGTGGGCCTTATTGCATCGTATGGTTCTGAACCTTCTGCCTGATGGGAGTAGTGAGAAATACCGGTTTAGTGGGTGGGTTGAGTCCAGGGATATTGCATGTGCGATGGCCTTGTTATTTAGTTCATGCAGGTTGGGGGGTGGGCAGAGACCAGTCAATTTGGTGGCAGTGTTGGTTATCTGGGTGAGTCTAATGCGATTTTTGACAGTGAGCATGTTTAAAAACCAGGTAGAACAGTACAGAAGAACAGCTTGAACAATGCTAGTGTAGTCGTAGGAGTAGGTGGGGGGCAACATGGAGTCCTTTGAGTTTGCTTACTGCTGACAGTCTTTGATTTCCTTTTTTGTGTATGTCCATTGTGTGTTGTTCGAAGGTGAGGTTATTGTCAATAGTGAGTCCCAGGTATTTGAAATGGTCGACTGTCTCTACTGTTTCGTTGTTGATGATGGTGGGGTGGAGGGGTTGCGGTTGACCAAAGACCATTTCTTTTGTTTTGTTGACATTGAGTTTGAGAAAATAGTTTTCACACCACTGAGTGAAGTGTGAAATTGTATTGTTGTATTGTTGAGTTGAATGGGTGTCTGTGATGAAGCCAAGAATGGCTGCGTCATCTGTATATTTGAGATATGTGACCTACCACCACGAAACCAGGCATAAGTGTAGCTTGGTAGAGTGGAAACTAAGGTTTAAGATGGTGAAAAAATGATGTTTCTATCACAAGTAGAACCAAAGTTATGGTCATTTTAATATCCACATCTGGACATATTTTGCAATTTGCATATTTTTAGATATTGTCCGTTAAAGTTTTGGACTGTTTTGGGGTAGGAAGTCTTTAGCAACGCATAATAATTTGTATCCGATTGACACAAAATATTCACAGATGTTAAAGGACACTCTGATGGACATCTCACAGAAGTTTTATATATTATAATAATAGGACAGAAGTGTGACGTATTATAATCATTTGGCTTACACCATTGGACAGAACATTCAATATAAGCTTTTACCTCGTACCAAACACTTGGGTGTTTACCCACGGAACGGAGATCGTTTTGTTCGGCGAAAAGAGGTGGAAGTCGTCTTTGTCTTTGCTCAGCAATACCTGAACTTTTGTCGCCGCTTAAATAATTGACTCAATAAACATCTTTATTGATTGGATTTCAATGTAATGACCACAGGAACTGAACATAGAGGTGTTAAGGTACCGTTTTTTGATAAGGTGTAAACACAAATAACAAATCGCCTTCCAGCCTAAATTTGGCTGTAGCTCTGAACGGCTCAGCGCGACTTATGCCTGGTTTCGTGGTGGCGGGTCACATATATGGTGTTGGATGAGGGGCTGATACAGTCGTTTGTGTATAGTGTGTAGAGGAAGGGGCTTCGTCTGTGTGTTTGACACTTGTGCTCTAATCCAACCCTGCTTTGTGTCTGGTCATGCAGGTACAGTGTCGAACTCCTGGACAAAGTCAAGGAAATGGCTGAAGGCATCGTGGTTGAGGATGCGCCCGTTTTCAAAACAAGAGATGAGATTGTAAAGAAGCAGCAGGTAAGTGTTCACATCCACACTAGAGCATCACGTAGCCGTGGATTTTCACTCCTTACCCATCCCACTCCCAGAGGGAAAAAGAAATCCCATCCCAATCCTGGGCCAGAGTATTCCCAGGCTCCCATTCAAAATGACTCCTATCCCATTTTATTTTATAAAACAATTTAGTGGGTTTTTTTTTAGATAACTGTTTCACTGGTCACTTTTACTTATTTTCTACATAATGAACAAACATACTGACGGTATGTCCATAAACTGAGGCTCAGTTCTCACTGGGTGTTCCTTTCTATGTGTCCCTCTTCAGACTGACTGGAATACCTCACTAGTATTTTCCATTTTTACACACTGCTTATAACCTGTTGTTGTCACTTTCAACTCTCATCAACTTGTGAAGTATTTCAAGGATTCAAGGAAGTTTTATTGTCATTCAAGTCAGAGAAAGGAATGAATATTTTTCACAATAATGTCAGTCTTTCCCATCAGTTCCGTCAGTCTGACTGATGCATCATTACTTCTTACTTTTCGTTGTAGTTCTGCTTTAACTGCTTCGTCTCCAGCTCCAGTCATTATTTAATTGTGTGTTTCCTGTACACGCTTTAATGTTGTTATTGGTCTATGAATAAAACATTGGTGTTGATCCTTTATGCTAACTTCAGCTAGCTGTTTAGAGTCAACGTAGTCTGACGTCACACTCTTGTTCTATCACACACACACCAGTTCTATCAGTGTCTACTGAGGCAACGCTGCCATCTACAGGTGACACCTTTAATAGCACCAGGAAGTGAAAGCACAGTGGGATATGTAGTTCTATTAACTTTGGAGTTTTGTGTCAGTGAAAGGTGAGCAGTAATGAATGTTCCTGTCGTTTTGGTTTTTTAACACGACTGAAAATCATTTACTAATGTTGTTCCAGCTCCCGTTGATTTTAATTCCCGTCCCAATCACAAGATTAATAAAATTTTGACTCCCATCCCACGGGAAATCCTGCGGGACGTCCAGACAAATGTTATCCTCTAATACACACACACACACACACACACACACACACACACACACACACACACACACACACACACACACACACAGAGTGACGGGGAAAATAACCAAAAATGCTGACTGTGTCGTCCTCTCACCCCACAGGGCCGATGATGTGCTCAGATCAGCAACTCATCACTAATCCGTGGTCAAATAAAGGGACTGGTTTAAATAAAGTGGATGATACTTTTACAGTGTCCAGTTCCAGCAGTCATTCTCTGAAGGACCACTTCTACAGGATTGTTTTGAAATTTTAAGGACTTTTGTGTACTTGTTTTTCTACATTTTTATGAACTACATTGAAAATGACAACGGATCTTGTCAGAATTACAAAAAATATTGTCTCCTGTGCACAGTTGAGAGGATTTTTTTCTTTTTTATTTACCTTAACATTATCATGGATCTTAATAAAATACTTGTAAACGTCATTTTGAGTACAATGTTTATTTGCACTGTCACACAAACTCTATGTAAAGAAGTATTCAGAGAATGTCTGTCAACCTGCAGTTTCTATGACAACCTGTTCTTGAATTAGAGCCAATAATGTGATTTTGACCTTTCTAGTAAATGTGGCCTTGACCTTTGACCTTTTGCAATATTGATAATTCCATTATATGTATATATGCGTCAGTGTGTATAATATTATGCTAATATATCCAGTATTGATTAAGTTATAGCGTGATATGTCTGTTTGACACGAACAGTGTTACACAAGTTAATTTTGTGACATGTCACCTTTGACCTCCAGAGATCTCAAAAACTATTGGCCGTAGGTGATAACACCAATTATGACAATTGCAGAAATCTTAATTCCGCATCGTTTGGTTCCACTCTGAAAGTTCTGTGACCCTACATTCTTGAGTTAGAACCGATAATATGACTTTGACCTTTTAGTTAATTGTGACCTTGACCTTTGACCTTGTTGGGTGAGAGTAATAAGATACTGAGAGGCTAAAACATGGTCATGAACTCCAGAAAACATAGGATATACAGGCAGAACATTAACTGTCTGGAATATAAACTTATATTTCTACAAAAAACTGATGCAAAAAACACTAACAGCCACAGTAACTAAAACCATGTTATTGATCTAAACTGTTTAATACCTGTTGATCCACACATCCTTTGACTAATTTTAAATAATTGGTGTAAAATACAGCTTGTCATCTTTTCATGGTTGTCATATATGACCCAGTTGGACGTTCACAGGCTCCATAGTTACCGTGGAAATAAATATATAAAACCTGTAGAGTTTGGTCGATAAGACTGGATGGAGACGCGTAAGTACAGGGTGTCCATACGTCTATCCATACACAGGAAAATAAACATTTGACAAAAACCATTTTTATTTATGGAATATGCTCGATAGGACTGACATTATCTGAAATATAAACAAATATGTGTTAGAACTACGTACTGTATATATGTATGGAATGTATTATGTCTCCTATGTATGGAGACTTATGGGACACTGGAGAAAAAGTCACTTTTTCCTTCAGTTTTCTCGATTTTTCTTATAATAACCTTTGAATTTATGGAGTTTTTATGAGTATCTAAAATAATTGTAGGAAATCAAATGTGGAATACTGAGGATATAAAACATTTATTTTACAAACTAGACTATTATGCATATAGTAAAACCTGTAAGCAGGCATGTCCAAACTATTCCACAAAGGGCCGGTGTGGCTGCAGGTTTTTGTTCCAACCAACCAAGAGTAAACAGTTTGACCAATCAACTCTCCGAAGACTGAGATCAGTTGATTAATTGAGTCCAGTCTGGTGTGCTGCTGCTTGGTTGGAACAAAGACCTGCAGCTACACCGGCCCTTTGGGAACGGTTTGGACATGTCTGCTGTAAAGTTTCATAAATGACAGTAGATGGATATAATTTTCTTTATTCAGTTATTAATATCTTTGCTGAAAGTCACTTTTTATAAAGTTGTGTTGAATATCTACAATTTGTGATTTAAACATCACAAAATATATGGTTTACACTTAAAAACTGTGAGAAAAGGCAAATAATGTTATAATAAATGGTGATAAATCAGTTAAAAATAGGAAAATATATGGCTTACATTTTAAAAACTGAGAAAATTGGGATAATGTTATAATAAAAAGGTGATAAATCAGTTAAAGGTTACAGAAACAGTCAGTACTGTTTATTTTTTAAATCAGTTAATAAACAGAAATAACCCTGAATAAATGAAAGAATCCAAACTCAGTATGTCTCAAAGTCTGAAAAATGTGTTTTATTATGTTTATACATCATATTGTTATAAGTATACATAATTTTTTTTGTTTGTTTTAATTCACAAAATTTTTATAACATATCCCTTCTGCTTTTTAAGTGAAATAAATCACGAGCCACGATATGACCTTTCCTCAACTATGACAAAGAAGAGCTTCGTGTTTTCAGGTGAACGTTTCCTGTGGATTATTTCGCTGTAAGAGGACAGAGTTAAAGCCATGGATTTATATTGTCTTTGTGTGTCTTATTAGTCGGGTACCACATTAAAAAAAATAAATAAATAAAAAGACAGGTGTGAATACAACCTTGACTGTTGGAGCGAGGAGGCGGTTGATGGTTGGTTTTGAATTAATAGTTTTAAATGTTCAGTGTGTGATATTTGGGGACATCTAGTGGACAAATTACAGGTTAAATATTGTCCCATTTCCACACCATTAATTCTTTGATTTGTTTATTCTGGACTAGTTTTGATTGTTATTATTGTGGGAATAATAATAATAATAATAATAATAATAATAATAATAATAATAATAATAATAATAATAATAATAATTCTGGATATTAAACACTACACGACAGAGGCCCGAGTTCATTTTCTTTCAGGGGTCACATTCAGTCTGATTTGATCTCCATTAGGCCAAACCAGTAAAATAATATTAAAAAAACACTATAAATAATGAGAACTCCAAATTTGTTTTTCTTGTCTTTGTTTTAGTGCATAAAACCCACTAAAATTATGAAAATACTTAGTTTTATAAAGTATCCAAATGCAAAAATATGTGAATAATGTGAAAAAAAAGTGACAATTAAGTAAAATAAGAGCAATTTTAACAATATTCTGCCTAAACCTATCATTTGTTCATGTGTTTTAATTATGGATCAGTTCTACAAAGACACTAAATATTTAGTAACAGAAGCAGAAAATGTTTACAATTGTTCATTTTCTTTAGACATTTTCAGGTTCTTCACGCTGGTTCAAATTATTCATATTTTATTGTTACAGGATAATTTGTAAATGTAAATAATTTCATAATGTAATGTTAGTTTTTCCATTAAAACAAAGATACAAATTTGAAGTTGTCATCCTTTATAGATAGAAAAAAACAAGATAAATCTCTCTCTCTCTCTCTCTCTCTCTCTCTGTATATATATATATATATATATATATATATATATATATATATATATATATATATATATATATTAGATGATTAAAGGGATAGTTCAGCATTTTTTCACATTTATTTGTATGTCATCAGCGTCTTTATTCTGGTGCACCCACAGTGACTTATGCACCGACAGTCCCTGTGAGTCCAGTCTTGTCCAGTTTTGGTCAAAGTGAAAGTAGTCCCGGCAGGTTTCCTGGGGTCAACAAAATAAAACCTGTTTCTTCTCAAAACAGTATGTGTTGGAATGAGTGATTTATTTGCACCAGAGTAAAGACGCTGATCCCAGACAGATTCATGTGAAAAATACTGAACTATCCCTTTAATGTTTTCACCTCGGGCCACATTGGAACGTTTGGTGGGCCACATTTAGCCCCTGAACCGCATGTTTGAGACCCCCGTGGTAGAGAAAGGTATCTCACAGCTCACATTGTAAGGGAACAAAAAAAGCACTTCCTTTATATCGTATATCAAAATGATATGAAATGATCTCATTTATTCTCTTTAACTTATTTCATAAATGAATTTAAAGTCAAACCAAAGTCAACATCTGGACTATTTTCTACCACCCAGCAGCTTTCTTTTCCATGTTTCTGAGTTTTAACCCTTTATTCGACTCCTCCGAGTAGTAAATAAATATATGATGATGAACCCATAAAGACCCAATGCAGCTGTTGTTCCACTTCCTACATGAACTTTGATCAATTTTTAATATTTCTTAAGTTCTTTCTCACCATTTATTCTAATGTTCAGTATTTTTGCATTTTGTGATTTTCATAGTGGTGCTGCTTTTTTAAAGCATCCCCCATGGTACCATTTTTAAGTTTATGTGATATTGTATATTTGGAAATTAAAGAAGAGTACTACAATTTGACATACAGTGTTGTACTTTTACATAAATTGATGAAAACTGTATTTCATTCAGGATATTATATCAAATAAAATATACCCAACATTTTAACATTAGTGTTAAACAATCTGGTATTTTCCAATTTTTTTTATTCACTGATCATGTAGATGTTCATAAAAGCTAAGATTAAAGTAGAAGGTGATTAATTATTAATTAATTATTACCTCTGCCAAGGAGGTTTGTCTGTCCATCAGCAACATTACTCCAAAAGTTATGGATGGATTTTGATAACATTTTCAGGATGTGTTGGGAGTGTCACAAGGAACAAATGATTACATTTTGGTGGTGATCGTGAAGAGATCCTGGATTCTGGATCACTGAGATTTGTTCTCCATTTACCACAATGTAAAATTTCAAAGTGATCTAGAATATCTTTATCACCACCAAAATTTTATTTAATTAATTTAATCTAATAACCTTCTACTTTAATCTGAACATTTACATCAGGGGTCTCAAACATGCAGCCCGGGGTCCAAATACTGGTTCCAATGCGGCCCGTGGGATAAAGAACATAATAATCTATTAAATAACTCTGTATTTTCTTCTATAAATAATGACAACTTCAAATTGTCAGTTCTGCTGCAAAACATTAAATTCTAGAAATATTGACATTTATAAACTATCCTGTAACAATAAAATGTGAATAAACTGAAATGTCTAAAGAAAATGACATGAAATGTGAACCTTTTTCATCACTTTAGAACTGATCCATAATAAAACATGTTGACAAATGATTAATTCAGGCAGAATATTGTAAAAATGGACTTTATTTTCCTTATGAAATTTCACTTGTTTTGCATTTGAGTAATTTATACAAGTAATTTCATTATTTAATTGGATTTTTTGCACTAAAACAATGACAAAAGTTTGTAGCTGTCAATAATTAGAGGTTATTATGTTTTTATTTTACTGCTCAGGCCCATTGGAGTTTAAAGTAGGCTGAAGAAAATGACTTTGAGACCCCTGCTCTAAATGATCATTGGATTAAATATAGGAAAACACCTTTATATGTTCTGTGCTTAACAGTTAATATCTTCTAAATATAAACGGTTTTGATAGAAAAAAAAAATATAGTAGTACCTCAACTTATGAAAATCCCAGAAAACTTTACGTCAATTTTTCATCTCCAAATACGAAAGAAAACTCAATTTACGAAACCGAAACCCCCAAGACGTAAATACGTACTGGCTATGAGGGAGCTACCCATGATGCTTTTGGTGACCTTTGACCCTCTTTCATAACAGAGTTACTGTTGTTCGGTGAGTTTTTCCCCCGTGTGTTCATTTAAACTTTATTACAGTACGTATTTATTATTATTCAAAGAAAGTGATTCTGGTGCGAATGAAAAGAAGAAGTGACTGCGTTGTTAATAGAAGTGAAACACGAGATGATATAAAAAAAAAAAAAAAAAAAAAAAAAAGAGGAGCCATCATTCCACCAATAAAAGACATGCTGGACACATTTCACCAAAACTATCTTGAAAAAAATGTTCACGTTCACTTTGATGACGTACACCTTGTGCATTTTAGGAAGAAAAGTGGTCAAAGTAATTGTCTTTGGATCGATATTTCACCATTGATGAAAGTGAAAGTGACAATTAAAACAAACCAATAGTATGAAAATGACCCACATGTCTGGTATGAAAATGACCCACATGTCTGGTATGAAAATGACCCACATGTCTGGTATGAAAATGACCCACATGTCTGGTTCATTTAATAGTTTGTTTAGTCAGTGAAGACACATTTACCCACTGACACCAATACATTAAATTAAAATATAATTTTTTTTTAACGCATATTTCATACAACATGTGTATACTTTTATCATTTTTAAAGGGTTTAGGGGGGTAGTATTGGGGACCTTGGAATGAATCAGGCCTTTTACATGTAAGATGCGACTATTTACGAAAAACTCACGGTACGAAACCACTTCTGGAATTAATTAATTTCCTAAGTTGAGGTACCACTGTATATGTTTATATAATAGTAGGAAGTGTCTGAAGTATCTCTTATAATCACCATCCAGCCTTTTTATTCTGATATTAATATTTGCTTTTCCTCCACATAACAGTGCGTCGTTTTGTGAACTGTGATTCACATAAAAGCTCAGAACAGGGAGCAGTGATTCATCGGCTCAAAGGGAGACCTGGCGTCGTTTCATCCAGTGACGTCAAGCCAGACTCAACCTACAGCGCTGCTTAAAATAACACCACATACGACTGTGTGAGTGGAAATATGGAAGTGATATTCTACAAGCTGTTTTATCAGGTTCAAAACAGACGGGCTTCAGTCATCAACGCGCCCCTTTTAGTTGGGGAGGTTCTTCTTTTGATCGTGAAAAAAAATGATTAAAGCACCAAAATTGGGAGAGATGAACTTTAAGACATACTGCATTATTTCAGGAGGGGTGCCAAAAAAACACATGGTTTTATCTCAAAATATGCTTGTTTGGTAAAATATATATATATATTTTATTTTCTGGAGAAACATTTTTACAGTTGTAAATGATACAGATGGATCCTATGAACTTTTTTAGGTGTTTTAATTTAACTATAACAAATTATCATGTAACAGACATTTTGGGGTGAATTTCCCATATTGTGAAACTTTCTGTGCCACATTATAGTGACCAAAAAAATACTTCCTGATGGTTTTAGAAAAATTGTGTAAATATCGGTTTTGGTTTATGAGAGTTTTTTTTTTTTTTTTTTTTTTTTAAGAATTTCTGGAGAAACATTTTAACAAATGGAAATGATACCTGTAGATCCTATGAACTTTTTTTTTAGGTGTGTTAGTTACTAACACACCTAAAAAAAAAGTTCATAGGATCTACAGGTATCATTTCCATTTGTTAAAATGTTTCTCCAGAAATTCTTAAAAAAAAAAAAAAAAAAAAAAAAAAAAAAGTTTACCCCCCCCCCCCCCAAAAAAAAAAATCTTATTTTGAAATAAAACCATGTGACCCGATTGTTTAATTTTTTGGCACACCTTCTGAAATGATGCGTTATGTCCTAAAGTTCATCTCTAAACATTTTTTGGTGCTTTAATCATTTCTGTAACGATTTTTTAAAAATATTTGGATTAAGCTACCCCACTATTTTCCTGAACAGCCAAGGTGTGTTCATACCAGGAGACGAAAAAATAAAATAAAAAGTTTATAAAGAAAAAAATGTGAAAAACTACCAGCGTCAGCCCAGCCATACAACATAGATATATTACAAATTCTGTTAGCAATAACTTATTTCACATCATGCAATAAAAAAAAAGTAAAAGTAAGAGGACAAGGAACACAAATGTAAGATCCCTCCCTCCCCCTTCCTCCCCCTCCCTCCCTTGTTTTTCCTCAGATGTATTGGCAAGCAGGTTAATAATGTCTTTCTGGTTTGGTTGTTCTCTGGATATTTTTTCCCCTTCAGGGTGGCACTTGATTTCTTCTGATATAGTTGCTGTTTTTTTTTTTCTTCTTCTTCTCATGATGAGGTAAAAATGAGAGATTGGAGTACTGGGGGGGGGGGGGGTGACGATAAGAGGGTGATGGGGAAGGAAGGGAAGAAGGGGAGGAGTGTGAGGAAGAGGAGCTCAGACGTCCACCCAGCTCTGCTCCACTATGGCCGTCACCCTCTTCTCGTACTCCCTCTTGTTTTCCTGATAGAGCTGTGCAGCCTGACTGTTGGCTGGGCTGTTAGGGTTTGGCTCGTCCAGCAACGACTGAGGACACAAACAACAACAACAACAACAACAACACGATTAAAAGTGAGGCATTTAAAAATAAATAAACAATGTTTTTTCTGCTCGTATCTCACCCCTATTTTGTGCCAATCTGAAGTTTCTATGACAACCTGTTCCTGAATTAGAGCTAATAATGTGATTTTGAACTTTTTGCAACCTTGACCTTTGACCTTTGGCAATATTGATCATTTTGTTATATGTATGTATGCCTCAGTGTGTGTAATATTATGATAATATATCCAGTATTGATTAAGTTATAGCGTGATATGTCTATGTTTGACACACACAGTGTTACGCAAGTTATTTTTGCAACATGTCACCTTTGACCTCCAGAGATCTGAAAAACTATTGGTCGTAGGTGATAACACTAATTATGACAATTGTATAAATCTTCATTCTCCATCTTTTGGTACCAATCTGCAAGTTCTGTGACCCTCCATTCTTGAGTTAGAACTAATGTGATTTTGACCTTTTAGTTAATTGTGCCCTTGACCTTTAACCTTTGCTCAAATAGATCAGTACATCAGACGCGTATTCATATATCATATCATGGTGATATCTCAATTATTCATTGAGTTATAACATATGTCTCTGCAGACACAGTGTTTGCCAGGCACCACTAGTTTTATTTACCATGTATTAAAACATGTACGACTTGGGCGGTATTGTTTCGCACAAACAATGATATGAGTTTGGTGATCACCGTTTATAAACATCATCATGCTTTTTTTTTTTTCTCTTCTTCTTACAAAACTTTCCTGGACTGGATGTTTAGTACCATTTCTTTTACCACTCTCCTAAAATTACACAGAATTTTGGAGTGTGATGGAAATGCAAAGCACACAGATTACCAGGAATTGTTTTTCCCAGACAAATAAGTTCCTGGTATTTTGGTGGAAAAGGACCTGAAGTGTAGAATTCCACAGGAAATGTTCCCAAACGTTTTAACTCCACTGCTTCATTGTTCAAGCTTCAGCTGAACTGTGACCTAAAAGCACTTTATTTACAGACTTCACTGTTTAAATGACTGAAGGAGGAAACTTTTGTGAAGCTTTAATAGATGAAGATCATCTGGGAACAGTTTCAGCAAAAACAAAACAAACAAACAAACACATTTAAACCAGACTTAATGTCTCCTTCCACAGTGAAAATAACCCACCTGGATGGAGGTGAGTATGGACGAGACATCATACGTGGGGCTCCAACGATTCTGAAGGATGTCTAAACATATACTGCCATCTGCATAAACTGGTGGATACAAAAACAAACCATTTTATACAACTGTGCAAGAAAAGTATGTGTGGATCAGTCCAACTCCAAAACAGTTTCCCTCCTCACTGGGTGGAGAGAGAAGGAACTGTAGGGTAACTGCAAACGTATTACACCGACATGAAGTGTGTGTGTGTGTGTGTGTGTGTGTGTGTGAGAGAGAAGTGCTATACAACACTATACATTGTGTGGTGAGATATATATATATATATATATATATATATATATATATATATATATATATATATATATATATATATATATATATATATATATATATATATATATATATATATATATATATATATATATATATATATATATATATATATATATATATATATATATATATATATATATATATATATATATATATATATATATACACACACGTCATATATACGTTATACTTATATCGCGCTTTTTTGGACACTCAAAGATGCTTTACAGAACAGACAAACAAGCAATGCATTAAAAATAATTAAAGAAGTAAATTATTATAATTCTATTTATTATTATATATATTTATTTTATTTATTTATTTTTTAACTTAATATTGCTTTTAATGTTGAAGTGCTTTGTTTTCTCTCCTTTTATTATGGTTGGCTTTTATTGTACTTCATATAAAGCGTCTTTGAGTACCATGTAAAGCACTATACAAATAAAAAGTATTATTATTATTACTTGACTCCATTTGAAAGAAGTAATGTCTTTATTTTTATGCTTTATAAAACTTGAAAAGCTGATCTTGTTTAGACAAATACTTCCTGACCACAATAAACAAATGTGAAAGATCTGACTGCTCGTTTGTGCCATTTTCTTTCAAATAAATAAATTATTCTTTTACACATCCTGTTGAAGACACCCTGTTCCTTGGAACAACTTCTGAAAACTTCATGCATCTGACATGTATAGTCCAAAACTAATGACACGACTGCTTGAAGTCTGTTTTTGAGGCTTTGAACGGAACCTGATGCTGATTTTACTTGAAAAGTGAGTGGTAGAGAAAAATATGCCAATACAAATATGAGGTTGATAATTTATATATTGATTACGATGAACATGATTTTCTTTAAAGGAGACCCATTATACTCAGTTTTCAGCATCTAAATGTTACATTCATCTTATCCACGGGTGTCAAACTCATTTTTATTCTGGGGCCACATTCAGGCATATATGATCTATACTGGGCTGGACCAGTTAAATAATATAAATAATAGGATAAGAACTTATAAATGATGTCAACTCCTAAGTTTTGTCTGTATTTGAGGAAAAAAACATTGAAATCCATAATGAAAATGTTTTCATCTATGAACTGTACTCGAACCTAAAAATGAATAAATATGAACAATCTGAAAATTCTTAAGAGAAACAAGTGCGACTTTAACAATATTACACCTTATTTTATCATTTATACATGTGCAACACAACTTACAGATCACAGATTAAATGAAAAGCAGAATATTGATAAAATTCAACATATTTCTCTTAAAACATTTTCACATTTTTTGTCATGAATGCAATATTTTTTTTTTTTTACTCAAAAACAAAGAGAAAAATTTGTCTTTTATATTATTTATAGGTTATTATTATAGTATTTTACTGGTCTGATTTACTTTAGATTGAATTCATATAAAATTAAATAAACATCTTTGTCAATATTTTCAGTGTCACAAATCCATCCCAAGGGCCGGAATGGATCCTTTGCCGGGCCGGTTTTGGCCCCCCAGCCGCATGTTTGACACTTCTGATCTAAACTTACTTTCTGTACAAAAGAGTCTAAAAAAATGGCCATGAGTTTTTGTTGATTTTAAAATGATAATGTTTTCCAGTGCTTACCATTTGGGTGAAACATTCTGGACACAAACCGGACTGTGGGAGGCTTGTTTGGATACTCCTCTGAAAACTCTATCAGAAGCTTAAAGGTTCCTGCAGAGACACAGAGGAGAGAACAGGGGAGTAAGAGACAGAAGGAAGGAAAAGAAAAAGAAAAAGTAAAAGTGTACACACACACACACACACACACACTCAGCTCAGGTGAATACAGATGTGAAGGACGAAGGTGGTCAGAGAAAAGCAAGAAAAGCGATTACAAAACTAAAAAAATGCCAGTGGCTCATCTTGCTGGAGAAGATAATCCTTCACTGAGGCAGAGTTGTCGACTCTGCAGGTTAAGAAGAGGAGAAAAAAAAAAAAAAAAAAAGACTAACATGAGAAAACAATAAAACCAGAGTCAGCACTCCTCAGGCCTGACCCCAGTCATAATTAGAAGCTGAAAAATTGTGCAAGATAAAAAAAAAAAAAAAAAAAAAAAAAAAAGGGTTTATCTACAAAAATGTATGTGCACAAGCAAGACGGCAAGTCCTGGACTGAAGACCAGGTTTTCTGATCATTTCACTGTTTGGTTGGAACCCACTATCCCCCTCTGGCATCCATATTTGCCTAAAAGTCCATAACAGATGTGTTCAATAATAACAGAACACACAGACGTTCAAGCCCAGAGCTGCCAGAGAAAAATTAAAATGGAAAACTCACCATCCTCAAATGGTGTCCCCACAGGTCTGTAGAGAAACAAGACAAAGAGTGAACAGGTTATTTTCTTACTGGTCCATCATACAGTTAACAGAAAGACCTTGGCTTGTCACGACTTTTACACACACACACACACTTCCATGTCTCATGAGGACCAAGTTAGCCATTGGGTAGTGAGTGTAAATACATGGTTTTATTAAATAAAAAAATTACAATTTGAAAAGCAAATTAAAAACAATTACAGAATTAAAAAAAATAAATAAAAAGGACATAAATAAAAATATTATATATATATATATATACATACATATATATATATATATATATATATATATATATATATAAATAAAGAAATAAAACAAAAAAATACTTTAAAAAACAAAAACAAAAAACAACTAAGTCATCTTTAAACCTTTGTAAAATATACGTTTCGCTTTGCACCCCTTTCCCCCACTTCTGGAAACAAACAAATTAGTGCATTCATAGAGACACGTTACTATTTTACTAATGGGGACATTTATTTATATTTAACCCTCGTGGGGACCTGAATTTTGGTCCCTATAGTATCAGAGGTCCCCATGGTGTGACTGTGTAAACAAATCAATGTCCCCAGAAAGATACGAGTGTGTACACACACACACACACACACGCAGTCTTTGTCTTTATTCACTCTGTGTTTTAAATTGATACTAAAAGCCAATTAAAGCAGCTGTTGAAATGTTTTCCATTCCTCACAGCTTCTACATCAACTATTAGCACCTCTATTTATATCCTGAACTTTTGTCACTGGTGTGGTTCAGGTTTGTCACCTTGTTGATCCTTCTGAATTATGTTCTGCTACCATTTGCAGTGTTTCCCCTCAGTGTGTTTATTATAAAAACGTCCATGTGCTCTCCAGAGGTAGCCCAACTACCTTTAGGTACAGAACCTAGATCCTCTGACCCCTTGTGAGTGAGACCATATGCTATACTGGACCTCATGTGGCTGGACTGGGTCACCCGTTCGTGCCAGAAGGCGGCGCTGATGCGATGGACTGACCCACCTGTTCCCCCAGACCTGAATCCAACTGAGCACGTCTTGGTTTATGCCTCCTCAAATACAATATCTGGTTCTTTTAATAATCTGTGAATGAGTGCTACTGCAAACCAGGGTAAAAAAAAAAAGATAGCTCCAGCTGTTCTTCTATGATCTTCATGGTTGTATTTAATATTTAGTATTGTTGTAAAGCTTTTGGATAGATTTGGTATTTACTGTTGATGTGCATCGTTTTCATCCTTGTGTTTTTTGAATTTGCAATGTGAAATTGCTGTCGCAAACAAACTTTATAGTTTCCTACCACATCACTGCACGCTCTCAATTACACTAAACACATCTTAGAATAAACATGACTAATTACTTACTAAATAATTCGATATGGGGAAAAGCTTGTGGTGTGAGATTGCAAGGAGCTAATTTTCACTTATCTGTATTCATTCAAGAGCTCATTGAAAAACAACAGAACATCAGATTACATTTTTAAGATGGGGTAGAACAAGGTGGAATGCAAGAACAACTTCACAAGAGCATGAAACAAACTATAATTAGTAGAAAATTATGTATTAATATCATACTTCTGCATCATCCACTTTGTGTTTTTAGGTGAATGGAGCGCCTCATGCTAATTAATTGATTATGTCAAAAACAGCTCTCGATAAAATTGAGAGACCGCTGCAATTTTCCTCTGAAATCAGCATGTTTGCATGTATGACAGCCATTCCATTCACACAACACACTTTAATCTACTGAATAAACAGCTGATCCATATCTTTCTTAAGAAGTAGTATCTTCTACACCTTGTAATAGGCATAAACGGTGCTGCATAAAGTCAGCCAACAGTAGCTCGTCTGAACATTTATCTACTGGCTCTGTCATTTCCAAGTGTGCTATTAGTACAGTGCTAGGCTAGTGCTATTAGCACAGTGCTAGGCTAGTGCTATTAGCACAGTGCTAGGCTATGTAGCTCTTCACAGAGGCTTTAATAAACACTGTCACCACCAGGTGTTTCATTAAATCAGTCGTCTTCCAGCCTTTACATGTAAATGTATTTAACACCTGTAGCATATGGAAGCATCTGAAACTTCCTGTGAACTGTAACCTTGTCACCGTCTACACTGCTGTGCCACATGTACACATTTCTGTTTAACAGTGAAGAGAGGGCGTAATTAAACAGCTGTATGCGTTTGGTACAGAAATATTAATCTCTTGCTCACTTTCTGTGTGTGAGCGAGAATGATGGAAAGACATTGGGGAGAAAAGAAAAAAAAAAAAAACCCATATGGGAGACACTGGACTTTGTGAAAGTTCATAACAGCAGTTAGTTGTCATTAGTAATGCACTACGGTGTAGCTGTAGCCATACCAGGGGGCGGGGCTTACGGCAATGCTCAGAGTGTCAAAGTTAGAAAGATAAATGAAATTAATTTAATATCTTTGTTGTTGTACAGTATGTCATAATGGTGTGACACTTTACACTGCAATCCACCACAGGACTGGATAGTCACCCTTTAAATTTCGGGTCATGTGTTGGAGTTGTGCAGGTGTTAGGCGTTCCACAGACAAACAGGACATACTACAGACACAGATTTGCTGAATTATAGATAAATAAGTGTGACATACCAACACAGAATATCAATCTTCCACCGGGTAGGAATTAAATATACAAAAAGGGAAGCACAAAACATGCAAAGCAAACAAAGGGGAGGAGTTCCTGTATTAAACACACGCTAATGTCTCAACATAACAGCTCATGTTACTGAACAGTTTCATTTTTCCCAGTGGGTCAATGAAGATAAAGAAACATAGAAAAGAACACACTTAATTCCCAACAGTGTTTCCCAGCTAGTTTTCCAACTCGACCACCCACTGATTTTACAGACTGCTCTCAGTGCAATCAAAACTGCAATCAGAAATACTCTGAAGATGTTGAAGGGGAAAAAACAAAAAAACAAAACATACTGCAGTCTGAGATGACACGAGGATGAATGTCCCCATTAGAAATGAATAGAGTTAAATGACATCCTGGGGGAGGAGGGGAAATATGTGTGTGAGCATCATGATCACAACAGCACAGTAAAGACAGCAGGGTAGGTACGGTTGGATTTAGAGCATGACTCACCCAAAAATAACAGCGTTCCAAAGCATAATGTTGTTCTCTGATGGTGCTCCACTCACACCGGTGGGGGGGTCTTCTTGAAGTCTGAGGGAAGATGGAAGAGACAGAGGTCAAAATGTAGAGAGATGGAGGGATTTAAGAAGAACAGACGAAAAAGAAAAAGGACAGTGTGAGACAAGTGAAAGATTAGATGACAGAATGAAAAACAGAAATGGGAGGGGGCAAAGAGAATGTAAGGAATTTAATTCACACCTTGACTGCATGATAATTATTGGTCAAAACACAAACTGTTATATTAACATGACATCAGTGGGCAGCAGGGTTTAAAGGATCAGCTGAAGTACCTACCCTACAGCCAGTCACATGTCATTTAATATGAACTCCTCTATTAAAAAGTGACGTCTGAAATGATGCAGCGCTGCTACTGCGAGGACTGCACTGAAGCCACGGCAGGGTCCAAACTGAGCACATGAAGCACTGGGTGACAGTGGTCGCCTTTCACCTCAAATGACTGTGGTCAGTGTTGAACAGCAATTAGAAGGAAAGCACAAAATACACAAACTGACAGAAGTTACGACCAATGTCTCTGTACGTCACCAAACATGTTCAATCAAGAAACAGTAACAATTGTCTGCAATGTTAAGCTGCGTTTCTATTAGTACCGTTTCTATCCACGATGAAAAAGGACCCGGTCTCATGGTACCAGGTCCTAGATTTTTGGCATCTGTTCTGCTGAAGTTCCAATCAATACAATAACGTGACATGTCGGTAGCGTAACCACTGATTGGTGGAGATGTCTGTACGTCAATGTGTGATCAACATGCGAACCACCATTAAAATAAATAAATAGATTCAGAGTTACAGTAAACAACAGTCAGTTAACTTCAGTCCACAACGCAATGATGATATTCTGCAAAACTACACAGTGGTCGGTCGTGGAGGTTAAAACATTTGTGACATAAGTGATCATGTTATTTCCTTACTGGTCCATCATACAGTTACCAGTTAGACCTTGGCGGACATGGAAAAAAAAACAAAAAACAAAAAAACAAATCTGCACAAGCTAGACGGCACCCGGCGATGACGTCCAGGTACAATAGTGTCTGTATGGAAACCGTTTGAAGAAATAGTTCCTGGTATCCGAGTAGAGTCGAGTAGGACCGATACTGAGTAGTGGAAACGTGGCTATAGAGTCGTGTGGTTTGCGAAACAGGAGACTTAATAGAAGTGGGTGTATGACTGGAGGATAACTTAAAAAACTAGAGCACAGACCTCCACGAAGCAGCACCAGTCTGCTAAAAGGTTGGATGTTCGTAACTTATTTGTAAACTAGTGTTCGGTGTTCACCAACAGTTTATTTTAACTGTAGAATGTTCATATTTAAAAAATCGGTCATTGGCAATTCCTTAGAGGGTTTAATTTTTTTTTTTCCAAGAATACTCCGTCCAGTTTTTCAGATATTTTTCAATATATGACATCATTCTGACGTTATGTGATGTCACGCAACGATCAAATTTAATGTTAGATCTAATGTTAAATATGAAGCACAAGATATTGTTGGATTTAACAAAATATGTCAATAACCTGCTTTAAGGTAAAGGTCATAAGTTTTGCAAATGCACCATTGACTTGACTTCATATGACGTTAAAATGTGACATCATCGAGCCCATCGGTGTTTTCTCAGCTGATGTCCAAAGGTAAGACAAAGTGAATGAAAAAAACCCCAAAAAAAACGTGTGATACTATTTTGTCTGGATTCTGAGATAATCACCATTTATGCGTTTTAGCCGTTGACCTTCACTGTGACCTTTACAGCTCAAAATCTAATAGTTTCTTCTTTGACACATTATCAACCATCTCTGAAAGTTTCATCAAAATCCGTCCATAATTTTTTGAGTCATCTTGCTGACAGACAAAGGCACAGTAAAACATAACCTCCTTTGTGGAGGTAATGAGCAGATTTAGAGTCAAAATGATTATTATTAAGATAAGTAAACATAGGAATAACTTTAAAGTTCATAAAATGGAGGCAACTGTCAGAATGCATCATTCAGACTTCACCTTTAGGTTTGGAGATTTAAATAGTAACAGTCAGACCATTTTAATATTTGTTTTTTTATATAGTAGAAATTAAAAATGCATGTTCTTTTAACATCTACTCAATTTTCAACAGCTTACCGACTGTGGAGTTGATTACAAAAGCTGAGCCTGAAACCTCATGCAGTCTGCCTAGCAACTAAGATATCAACAAATCCAAGCCTGCTGGTCTGGCAGATTAGGATTTCAATGTAACATCAGCCTCTAGTATTAAAACCTGATCACTGAGAGGAGTAAAACACGTTCCGGTCGGTCAAGCCCACATTTACCTCAGAATACACCACAGTTTTAGTTTGTGGTGCCCTTTCTGAAACAGGTCGTATCACACACACACAGACATTTTCTTAAATCACCGGTGTATTTTGAGTCCAGGATTACCATAGCCCACCTGGACCTAAGAATCTTACACCTGGTATAAATGCAGATTTAATTAAGAGCTTACAGCCATAAGGTGAGGTACGGCGATTCTATCTGGATCAGAATCAGTTTATTAATCACAAGTATAATAAAAAAAATTGCAGGAGAGAAATCAATACTTGTGATGTGATCAATATCTAAGGCTGAGTTCAGACTGTAGGCAAATGTGGACCAAATCTGGTGCCATTTAACCTCTATCTGACCTGTCAAAGACAGCCTGAATGGCACAAATATGATTTTTTTTGTTCAGTCACAGTTCATATGTGGTACTAAACTCGTACTATCTGATATTTTGCAATGTGACTTCAGTCTGACTTCAGCTAGCTTCTTAGCCTTCCAGATATGTCACATAGTACGACTTATTTTCTCATTCATCATTATGTCGGAGCCTCTTGTGAATGAGAGTCACTTCAGGGACACATTCTGTTCACACTCAAGACAGATATAATTTGCATTTTATGTGGAATATGAATGAGCAAAAAATAAATTAATTAATTAGAAAAAAAATCAGATTTCACCCAAAAATCCAAATTGTGTATTAAGACCTCCTGTGTGAACAGTCTTAGTCCCTGGCTACAGGGAGACGCAATGCAATTAACCTCATTCATGACAATTTGCCTGAGTTCTCTGCTGGTAAAGAGATACATCACAGAAAACTCAGATACTTGACTAACCAACTACTACTAACTAATACTAACTAGTGTTTACACTGACAAGCATAAAAACCCAGTGGCTTATCCTGATCAGCTAAATAAATATTCAAAATATTTAAAATCAACATTTCCATTATTGGTGTTTATTTCACAAGTCACCAAAACAAAACAGGAACAATCTACTGACAAATATCATTTACATGTATTATAACAGTGTCAAAGTCTAAACTTGATGAACTGCAACCTCTACAGAGACTGTTGATGGCTGAAGCTTTACAGAAATGCATCTGGACTGTTATGGAAACATGGCTGAATCTGATTAAAATTCATTAAGTTAGAAAGTATTAGGTGAAAAATTAAAATGGGAAAACTATCCTTAAAGTGAAAAAGAAAAATTGACAGAGCCAAAAGAGCCACCAAGGGATAGATGAAGGTTTGCTGGAAAACACTTGAGCTAGCAGGAATTAGCATATGTTAAATTACAACACATTCTTACAACAAAGGAATAAAATTGAAGATGAAATAACCTAATTAAGAGTTAACAGTTTAGAAGTTGTTAAAGTTTCCTTTAAGATCCACTTTATAATAGAGGAACAGAAACTATGTGTCAGACATTGAATGTATGTTTGGTTTCTCTTTTATTTAATCCTGTGTGACGTTTCCAAAACTTTCTGGGTCTTTCACAAAACCTTTACAGGCCCGGAATTTACATTTTTCAAATTCCAAATCTTTTCCAGGTTTTTTTCAAAACATATGAACCCTGTAGCTTTAAACTATTTATTCAGTGAAGGAGGACACATTTCTCTACATTTTTAGTGTTTGTACAAGTGAAATTTATGAAACATATGAGTTTCAGTGAACAATTTAGTTCAAATTTGAGGATAAAGGTCACTGTAGTTCTGGAAGATTCTGCCCCATAGACACTCAAACTCAACTATGACCATCTGAAAACAGCAGAAGGTAGGTGTGTGTATATATATGTTTATTTTAAAAGCTAAACTACAGTACAAACATGACATTTTTGTGACTTGTTTAAAGCTAAGGAGCTGAAAAGTTGAGATCCACTGAAGTCACAGTAAGCATGCAAAGAATTTTTAGGTCCATGTGTCGGGAAAGATTTTATTTATTTATTAAATAAAATGCTAACCAGTGTCCCCCAAAGTTCAGGATGATGGTTTAAAATGTCTTGTTCCTGCCATGACAGAAACCAGAATATTTTCACATGAGCCTAAAGTTACAGAATTTACCAAAACTACTAAAATAAATGTTAATTTAATAGCTGATAACTAGTTGATTATTGATGCTCTTATGAAAACACTATATTTTACTCAAAGCCAGTAGCAGAAAATGTTTGCGGTCAGGAAGGTGGAATCACATTTGTATTCTTGGGTTTTGGTTAAATCAATGCATTATTTCAGGTTGATTTCTAAACAGAACATCAGTCAGTTGTAAAAAATAATTTAAATTGTTTTTTTAGAAAAGCAATCAAAACTAAGCGATGCAACAAATTGTCCTCAGCTATTATTTTAAAACCAGGTTTAGCTAATTATACCATTCAAAATGTCAGAAAAAATGTATAATGTGAGAAAATGTAAAACTGTACCAAAAATTCTCCATCAGGAAAAACGTTGTATTAACTTCCCTTTTACATACAAACACAATCTCACAAACTTCCAAGATCAGGCACAGAGATGAAACGGAGTATATATGTAAATATAAATCACTGTCAACACATGAGGTGATACCTGCTGATTTCAACACATTATCATGGTATTACTTTCCAAAACATCAAATGAAAGCATGGTTTTATTAAGTCAATCTCCTAGAAATAGTTTACCTAAATGAGGCGTACAAGTGGTACCTTAACTTACGAAAGACCCAGCTAAAGAGTAATGGGTCAATTACGTAATTATATAAATCTTTGGTCTCTGAATACAAAAGAAAGTTTTATTTTAAGAAACCCTCGAGGTGTAAATACTGTACGTAGCATCCCATTGGCTATGAGGGACCTACCATGATGCTTTTGGTGACCTTTGACCCTCATTCATCGCAGAGTTCTAACAGGTGTAAAGGACCAAGTTACTGTTTGGTGAGTTTCTCCCAGTGTGTTCATTTAAACTTTATTACAGTACATATTAATTATTCATCATGAGCCCAAAGAAAGTGATTCTGGTGTGAATGAAAAAAAAAAAAGCAGCTGCGTTATCAATAGAAGAAAAACAGGAGATGATAAAACAAAGGAGGGGGCAGCCATCATTACTAATAAAAGACATGCTGGACACATTTCATCAACTTTCCAAATTCATGAAAAAAAAAAAAAAAACATCCTGAAAAAATGTTCACAAGTCATGCTATTGCCCAAAAAAAACAATGTATGCCTTGCACATTTTAAGAAGATTATGAAAAGTCATCAAAGGCAATTGACTTCTGATCAATATTTCACCAAATGTCCGTCAAACATTGTTGAAGGTGAAAGTGACAATTAAAACAAACAATGGTATGAAAGTTACCCACATGTCTGGTTCATTTTAATAGTTTAATATTCAGTCAATGAAGACATTTACCCACTGACACCAACAAATGAAATCCAAAATCTAAATTTTCTTTTACTTTGAACACATAACATACAAAATTGGTAACTTTTAAAATAATTTTTAAAGGGTTTGAGGGGTACTATTGGGGGCCTTGGAACAAATCAGACCGTTTACATGTAAAATACGACTCAATTTCCAAAAAAATTCACAGTACGAAACCACTTATGGGAAGAATTAATTTTGGAAGTAGAAGAACCACTGTATTTCTACAACTGGCTCTTCACCTGAGCCAAAAGGGGTCAACTGAAATGTGTTCAAAACCACAGTTACCATACAGCTCCGTTTCAAGACATATTGTGCAAATATTCTGACACACTGTGCAGATCAAACACTAAAGGTTAGGCAATATTACAAAGGCCTAAACCAGTCACTCAGCCGTGTCCTAATCTATAGTGTTTTATACACACACACACTATTGTGCATTTCCCCTACCTCAGTGTGTTACAGTTTACCACCTGGGGACTGGTACAGCAGAGTAGAGTTACGCTGACACTTTATCCGCCCTGCTTTGAGGACTGTCTTTAGTAGAATAGCTTAGCATCTTTTTTCCACTGACAGGTGTGTGTGTGTGCGTGTGTGTGTGTGTGTACAGCACACACACACACTCACACAGATAGAGGATGCCATATGGAACAGTCAACAGACTGGGGATGGCAGGTATTGCCAGCAGCCACTTGCCAGGTGTGATTCTCTCAGGAAACCCAAACATATTGTTGTTTTCACAGCACAGGACTTCAGTGTCAAATGATTTGCATTAGATGAATAATTTCATTGTCATGATAGATTACTGACACTTAAAATAGATGGATGGCATACATAATGGTAGTCATTTCAAACAAACCCCCATGAGCACCCCCAAATGCAGAGTTGTGCAACACCTGAAAGCCACGTTGCTACTATAAGAGGCACTGAAACAAGAAATATTAGCTGTTCTAGCTTAATGTGCATTTGACTGCAGAATGAAAAATAGATTAAATATACTGATATATAGTGCCATTTGCTTCTGTAACGTTGTACACAGATAGATAGATAGATAGATAGATAGATAGATAGATAGATAGATAGATAGATAGATAGATAGATAGAAGCTTAAACAAGCACAGTCCTTGATTTCTGAAGCTTCACAGTATTAAAGTCTATAGCTTACTCTCTATGCGGAGTCATTAAAATAAATCGTTTGGCTTTAATTCTTGACTGCTTTAAGAATATAAATCATCTTTAATGTTTTCATTCCAATAGGCTTTTGTTCTCTGTTCAAATAACTGCACCTTCCGACAAACAGTGTAAGACAAATGCAGACTATTCCATCGGTAAAAACACTGCAAAAAAAGAGAAGCTAAAAAAAAAAAGCTGTCATTGTCAGCTATCGCCAACACTTCAAACATCTCCATGTCCTCTTCCCAACCCTCGAGTTAACACACGAAGCGATAAACCGTGAGAAATAGCTTAGTTGACATGAACTCAAGTCTTGGTTTACGTTTCATGTCTTAACAACAGCAGCTAACGCTAAGCTAAGCTAGCCCTTTACTCTGCTAACAGTGCTAGCGCCACACAAACACAAACAGGAGGGATGAGTGCCAAAACGCTGCGGTACCTTTTAAAGTCTCTCATAAGCCGTCTCCTCGCCGGGGTCGACATTCTTCAAAAATGTATATGTAAAAAAACTAAACGAGGCTTTTAAACAGAATGCGACCTGAAACCAAATCCGGTGTTTCTTCCGCTTGCAGCTCTTGTCTTCTCCCAAAACAACTGGCTAACGTTAGCTATTTATGGTGACGTCGCTCGGCTGCTTCCAGAGCTGAGGTCCAGCCCCTTCTATGTCTCACTAATGTCGAGGAAAGACATGTTACACATCATTGATATTTTCAACTTTAATACTGACATATGACTGACATAAGGGACCCAGCGGCAACTTTGTCGTGAAGGCTTATCTTAAAACATATGCATTTATTTTGACAAAGTGAGGACTCATTTACTGTACACAGAATAATGCAGAGCAAAAAGCAGTTTACTGCCTAAACTGTGTTCAGGATGTTTTACATTAGAACAGGCAGGGCTGCCAACAGACTTGCTGGGGCCAGGGGCAAGTAAGAATCATATGGGCCCCCTGACCCCGCACTAAATATTCTTTCAAGGCATCATTCCATCGTTATTTCATTAATATTGCTGTTTAACCCTATAACCCTGAAAAATTTCTTGAGGTTGAACAACAGAGTTTTCCGGTACTTCCTCATACATACATACTTCCCACAATGCAGTGATGAAGCATCTCTGATTGGCTCAGAGAGAATTAATGCGTGATGGAACCCCCCCCCCCAGCTTTGTGTGTGTGTGTTTACCATCCCAGCAAGGTTTCATGCCATTGCTTGTTTTGAAAATGTGCAGAGTTGCTAACAGCAAAATAGGCCTGAAATCCTGATCCAGTCCGGCCCCCGGTTAGAGCTGCTGGGGCGGTGAGTGCCTTCCAGGCCCAGCTGCCTTGGAGGCTTAGTTGGGGGCTGAAAACCCCATCAAGCCTTTTATTATGTGGGGACTTTTATTATGTAGGACTTTTATTATGGAGGAACTTTTATTATTGGATTGTCACAAGAGCCATGTGTGTGTAAGTCAAACTGGTTGAACTGGTCTAACTGGTTTAACTGATTTGACTGGTCTAACTGGTTTAACTGGTCTAACTGGTTTAACTGATTTGACTGGTCTAACTGGTTTAACTGGTCTAACTGATTTGACTGGTCTAACTGGTTTAACTGGTGTAACTGGTTTGACTGGTCTATCTGGTTTAACTGGTTTAACTGGTTTGACTGGTGTAACTGGTTTGACTGTTTTAACTGGGTTTACTGGTGTAACTAGTTTGACTGGTCTAACTGGTTTAACTGGTGTAACTGGTTTGACTGGTCTATCTGATTTAACTGGTTTAACTGGTTTAACTGGTTTAACTGGTTTGATTGGTCTAACTGGTTTAACTGGTTTGACTGGTCTAACTGGTTTAACTGGTTTAACTGGTTTGATTGGTCTAACTGGTTTAACTGGTCTAACTGATTTGACTGTTGTAACTGGTTTAACTGGTGTAACTGGTTTGACTGGTCTATCTGATTTAACTGGTGTAACTGGTTTTACTGGTTTAACTGGTTTGACTGGTCTAACTGGTTTGACTGGTCTAGCTGGTCTAACTGGTGTAACTGGTTTGATTGGTCTATCTGGTTTAACTGGTTTGATTGGTCTAACTGGTTTAACTGGTCTAACTGGTTTAACTGGTCTAACTGGTTTAACTGGTCTGACTGGTTTAACTGGTCTAACTG
Organism: Siphamia tubifer; assembly: GCA_020466265.1. Lineage (NCBI taxonomy): Eukaryota > Metazoa > Chordata > Actinopteri > Kurtiformes > Apogonidae > Siphamia > Siphamia tubifer. The sequence goes on from CM035796.1 coordinate 3,992,041, forward strand.
GTTTAACTGATTTAACTGGTTTGACTGGTGTAACTGGTTTTACTGGTCTAACTGGTCTAGCTGGTTTAACTGGTTTGACTGGTGTAAGTGGTTTAACTGGTCTAACTGGGTTGACTGGTCTAACTGGTTTAACTGGTTTGATTGGTCTAACTGGTTTGACTGGTCTAGCTGGTTTAACTGGTTTAACTGGTCTAACTGGTTTAACTGGTTTGACTGGTCTAACTGGTTTAACTGGTCTAACTGGTTTGACTGGTCTAACTGGTCTAACTGGTCTAACTGGTGTAACTGGTTTGACTGGTCTATCTGGTTTAACTGGTTTGACTGGTGTAACTGGTTTGACTGTTTTAACTGGGTTTACTGGTGTAACTAGTTTGACTGGTCTAACTGGTTTAACTGGTGTAACTGGTTTGACTGGTCTATCTGATTTAACTGGTTTAACTGGTTTAACTGGTTTGATTGGTCTAACTGGTTTGACTGGTCTAACTGGTTTAACTGGTTTAACTGGTTTGATTGGTCTAACTGGTTTGACTGTTGTAACTGGTTTAACTGGTGTAACTGGTTTGACTGGTCTATCTGGTTTAACTGGTTTAACTGGGTTGACTGGTGTAACTAGTTTGACTGGTCTAACTGGTGTAACTGGTTTGACTGGTCTATCTGATTTAACTGGTTTAACTGGTGTAACTGGTTTTACTGGTTTAACTGGTTTGACTGGTCTAACTGGTTTGACTGGTCTAGCTGGTTTAACTGGTGTAACTGGTTTGATTGGTCTATCTGGTTTAACTGGTTTGATTGGTCTAACTGGTTTAACTGGTCTAACTGATTTCACTGGTCTAACTGGTTTAACTGGTCTAACTGGTATAACTGGTCTGACTGGTTTAACTGGTTTAACTGGTTTGATTGGTGTAACTGGTTTGACTGGTCTATCTGATTTAACTGGTTTGACTGGTGTAACTGGTTTTACTGGTTTAACTGGTTTGACTGGTCTAACTGGTTTGACTGGTCTAACTGGTCTAGCTGGTTTAACTGGTCTAACTGGTTTAACTGGTTTAATTGGTTTGACTGGTCTAACTGGTTTAACTGGTCTAACTGGTTTGACTGGTGTAACTGGTTTGACTGGTGTAACTGGTGTAAGCAGATTTCCACGTGTGTTATGTCATATGTGTAACTATGATTAAGGACATATGTTTGGACTTGTTTTATTGTCACCAGGGATTTTTACTAACGAGAGAATTAGCCAATTCATCAGTGCTAATGCTAACAGGGTGATAGCCAATCTGAAGCTGAAGGTGACAACAGTCCTTCACATTGACTGAAAAAACAGACCCCCCCCCCCCAGCCTCCTGACTCCATCATGTTGTTATTATACTTTCTTAGCAGTATTCAGATCACAGGCAGAATCACCTTTTCAGTTTAACATTGATTATTAGTGTTTATTAGCTATACTAAGATGGCATCTAAAAAGTTTGCTGGCAAAATAATCCAACCCTGTTGTTAATAACAAATATCATGTAGGTAACATGAGACAAAAGGAAATATGTCAGTACTTTTCTCTCATGTTGAGGATGATAGGACAGTACTGTACTGAGCTGTTGTCGTACATTTGTTTAATAGTGTGGTGTTGTGTAACAGCAGTGGAATAGTATTACTTTAACCGCTATGAGGAAATTAGAAGAATTTAGAACAATAAGGCCTAACTGGTATAAGTGGTCTAACTGGTTTAACTAGTCTAACTGGTTTAACTGGTTTGACTGGTGTAACTAGTTTGACTGGTCGAACTGGTTTAACTGTTCTAACTGGTGTAACTGGTTTGACTGGTGTAACTGGTTTGACTGATTTGACTGGTCTAACTGGTTCAACTGGTCTAACTTGTTTAACCGATTTGACTGGTGTAACTGGTTTGACTGGTCTCACTGGTTTAACTGGTTTGACTGGTGTAACTGGTTCGACTGATTTGACTGGTCTAACTGGTGTAACTGGTTTGACTGGTCTAACTGGTTTAACTGGTTTAGCTGGTCTCACTGGTTTGACTGGTCTAACTGGTTTAACTGGTTTAGCTGGTCTAACTGGTTTGACTGGTGTAACTGGTTTGACTGATTTGACTTGTTTGACTGGTCTAACTGGTTTAACTGGTCTGACTGGTTTAACTGCCGTAACTGGTTTAAACTCTTTCTGTTGGTTTGTTTCTAAATGAGTGGATGTGAAGCATAAACTGAAACATGTGAAGGTGAATAACAATTCGTGACACCATATATATAATATAGATATACATTTATACATTTTCATATACCTACTTAACCTCATATTATGTTTTTTATAAGTGCTATCAATAGCTTTCGTAAACACAAGTTAGTTTTTGTCCTATGATCACATCTATTTTTATTATTACACTGAGATATACAAACATATTAGAATCAATAGTTTGTAGGTGAATATAAGTAAGTACTTTTGAATACGTTCTGTAATTTGATGTGTTTTACTTGACTATTGCAATTATTTATGACTCCAGCAGGAAAATGAATCCCAAAACACCAGATACTATGAATATATATACCTTTTCAAGATCATAATGCATCTTGCACTTCTGTAATAAGTTCTATATATATACCCATAGGCACTGCACGTAATGACCAACTTTGTCTGTTGTCATGGTAACAGTGCCATTATGTTGTGGGTGGAGAAAATCCTGTCAGTGTTAAAATAAATGCAGCCTGTCATTAACTTCCTGCAACTTCTTCTCTGACAGAAGATAGGTGAAATTAAAAATTAATGTGGGACCTTCCAACAGTCCACACAGCTGTGAGTAGATAACCTTACATCTATAGAATCCATCAGAAGCTAATGGACCCTGACAACATGGGTCTGTCTATACAATGGAGTAAGATCAGCCAATATATAGACTGATGTAGAATCAAACACTGTGGCTTTGTTTTATAGTTACTTCTGCGTGTTATGGCTGAACATGCTATCATTTTGGATCCCGTCTCCTCTCATCATCTGAACCCACTTCATCCTGAATCAGGTGTCATGTTTATATCTAGTTTGTGTTTGTCTTTCTACTTTTTCTGTCAGTGTTGGTGTTTTGGGATTTTTATTTTGTTATGTGGGTTCATGTTCACCTTTCCTGCTTTGCTTCCTGTCACCCTTTTGCCCCGCCTTATTCGTCTCACCTGTTAGATGGCTTTTTTTTATACTCCTCTGTGTGATTGTCTGGTACTAATCTGTCTGCTTCCATGTGACTTATGAGCACTTGTCCCTGTATCTCTGGGAGGAGGGCAGTTTTGGATTTTCTCTTTCTGCTTTTTGGATTTCGATCTCTGCTCGCCCCTCATCTGTCATTGTGTGGATCTCTTGTGTACTGACCTTAAGCCTGTTTTTGACCCAGAGTTTGCCTTGCCCCCCTCGGTACCTCATCGGACCTCGGACCCTCGGTGTGACCCTGCTATGGACTTTGATTATGACATGTTTTGGATTCCCCTTTTGTTGTGTATTGGATCATCAGTGTACGAACCCTGCCTGTCTGACCATCGTTGTCATGGTGTCCCGTCACATCAGCACATATTAATTTGCTAATTAATACAAACTGTGAAACATATTTGGAGCCTCAGAGTTTAAGCAATCGATCTAAGCAATCGATGTTTTACAGTTCTCCTAACTTTTTTTCGTCAAGTATTTACTAGTGATCGACCAATTTGGATTGTTGGGGGTGCTGATACTGACCCCCCACCCCCCCGTTAGCTCTTTTTTTTAACCTCTGTCAAATGCAAACACATGTCAGAAAATACTATGTAACTACATTTAGAAAATAAAAATAGTGATGGTTAAACTAAGTATATCAAATGTCCACTCTCATGAGTTCAGTCTCCAGGCCACTGGATACTGGATACTACAGGATATAGCCCTTTTTCCTTTTTTTTTTAACCTTGTCTTCAAAATTCATCCATAAGTTTTTGAGTTATGTTGTACACAAACCAACCAACCAACCAACCAACCAACCAACCAACCAACCAACCAACCAACCAACCAACCAACCAACCAACCAACTAACTAACTAACTAACTAACTAACTAACTAACTAACTAACTAACTAACTAACTAACTAACTAACCAAACCAACCAAACCAACCAACCAACCAACCAACCAACCAACCAACTAACTAACTAACTAACTAACTAACTAACTAACTAACTAACTAACTAACTAACTAACTAACTAACTAACTAACCAACCAACCAACCAACCAACCAACCAACCAACCAACTAACTAACTAACTAACTAACTAACTAACTAACTAACTAACTAACTAACTAACTAACTAACTAGTAGATGCCTAATCTCGCTCCTATTTTGTGCCAATCTCCAGTTTCTATGACAACCTGTTCTTGAATTAGAGCCAATAATGTGATTTTGATTTAGGCAGTGAAGTGGGCTTTGTTCCAGTTGTGTTTTTTTTTTAATTTTTAAATTTATTTTTTTAATCATTGTAGGTCTGTGTTTATCTGTTATGTTTCCCGCTTTTACTTGTTTTGTTTTTGCCTTTATTCCTTTTGTCAAACACCTGGTGACTTTTATGCTCTTGAAAGGTGGTATATAAATGTTATTGATGTTTAATTGAAGGTGAATCTCCCCTCTAGCTCTGTGTGTGTTTACCAACCCAGAGTAATATCCTGCTAGGTTTCGTGCCATCACTTGTTTTGAAAATGTGCAGGGAAAAAAAAACCAGGCTTTAGTATTTCCAAAGCACATGAACCAGTTTGCTCCACTTTTTTTTTTTTGTCCCAGTCTGTGCAGCAGCTACTGTGGCGCAGGCTTTTCTTGTAGATGCTAATGCTACTTAAGATTCGCTGTAATGGAGGATGGGCTAAACCCAACGTGCAAACGTCCTCGTGACGTGTAGTGGACAGACATTTTCCGGGTGTCTGGTTTCTGTTTTCTATGAATGATGGTAAATCCATCCAGTGTGTTGGTAACTCATCAGATTCCAAAAGTGGTTTTCAGTGGAATGAAACCTTTTAATCAGTTATTGACATATTTAGTTAAATCAGACAATCGTGCGTCTCATACCATCAGTGACATCATACATGGTCGAATATTGAAATGGACGTGTCAAAAACGGAGCTGAGGATTTCTTTGAATTTTTTTAAAACCCTCTAAGGGATTGTTAGTGACTGATAAAATAAATCATTAGTGAACATAGAACACTAGTTTACAAATAAGTTACAAACATCCAGATCCAAGCCTTGGCTGGTTCTGCTTCACTGAGCTGACTGATCTACTTTACATTTATATTTGTTTCACAGCATTGTTCTGGAGATCACAGCTTCTAGTTTTTTCTGTATGAACAAGAGTAATTTTTTTTACAGTGTGTGTTTGTGTGTTTTTGTGTGCATGGTTTTATTGCTTTGGGCTGTGTCCTTGTTTGTGATGCACCAGTTATGAGTTTTTATTTTTTATTGTTTACAGTGATACCTTTATGCTTTGCATCTCTTCTTATACTTTAATGTCCTGCAGCTCTTTTCTTGTTCCCTTTTTTTTTTTATTGTACAGCTACAACTGTATTAATGTTAATACTGATAATATTAAGGGCCCCTGTCAGAACATGCACACATTTTCTTACTCATTTTAAATTTATGTCATACCATACATGCACTCTTGTATTCCATTGTAATTTTGATGCATAAATAATTTTTATATATTATACTATTTGAGTATTTGCAGTATCCACATTACATGTATCAATCCACATACTGTACACGTTTGCCCATCTTGCACAAATAGTTCCACCTCTAAATAGATTTTAGAAAAAGTCTGACATCACATGACGCACCTCAGTACAGTGACTCGCACAAATGTCCCACCACAGGGCTTCAGTGAAATCCCAATCAAAGCTCCTGCAAATATAACTGTCTGTTTAAATGACACAAGCTTAATCATTCTCCTCTTCTTGACTATTCCCCTGCAGGAGAGTAGATTGCAGCTATCAATAGACCCACAGGCCTGTTAGCATTTCACTATTGTGAGTATGTAGGTCACACATCCACAGAGCAGACAGGGAAGGTCTCTGATTTGGGCTCCATCACTATAGGTGCCAATGTTTATTTTGCATGCTCTGTATATCATGTAAAATATGTTTGCATCATGTGTTGCTATGTGATATCCAAGGGGAAGGACACAGGTTTATTTATAGGTTTTAGCACCTTTGTTTACACTCTGTATTTATAAGATGAATATGTAGGGCTCAAATCACTGAAATATCTAAAATACTTCTGACTTTAAAGGGATTATCAAGAGTAAAATGTATTGTGTAATATTATATATCCAGTATTGATTAAGTTATAATGTGATATGTCTATGGTTGACATACAAACAGTGTTAACAGAAGTTAATTTTGCAGTTCAGGTAGTTTTAGCTTTTTCTAAATTAGTTGACACCCATTTATTTTCATATATCAGGTCCATGAACAAAACTAGTAAGTAAAAAACAGTATTTTTTAATTTTCTGAATAATGAAACTAAACCATCCTTTCAGAATGTGTCATCACTGATGCATCAGGGGTCAAAGGGTGAAGTCCAATACATTTAGCATTAAAGTTGAACCTATTCAAACCAATCAGGTTGATCATTACTCAAATAATTTAAGTGCAATCCCTTGCCTCAGTAGTTTTAATTAATCTCTACGTATTCAGAGTGTTCTTGTCTCCTGCTTTAATATCCAGGATGTTTCCTTTGCATCCACTTTGACGGTTTTGTCTCATGATGGTTGAGATGATATGAAGCTTCTTATACTGACACCTGCTGGATCTGAAAAGTCCCTACAGGTTACCATGGTGACACTCAACTGACACTGGCTTCATAATGACCTAGTAAATACTAATAATATAATTCAACCCTCTAGTATCTGAGTGCACTTTTCACTTTGTTTTTGAAAAAAAATTTTTTTTTTTCAAAATTCAAATATGGTCAGAATTCAAAAGTTTTTTTTTGTGTGTGGTCTTTAAAATTCTGGACACCAACTAAAATGTGAACATTGTAAAAAAAAAAAAAAAAAGAAAATGACCAGACGAGCGTCTGTCTCCCAAATGTTTTACATCATGGCTTCATCTTCTTTTTCAGTTACAGATTGTGTAAACTGTATGTTCTTTATATATGTTTTGTATAGAACTGAAACATAATCATTCATTAAACTATCAAAAATACAAGGTTGATATCACCAATATTTTACGATATATTATTCATGTTAGAATACCTGGGGCGTTATAGTGTGTGTGTGTGTGTGTGTGGGGGGGTTTCTTTGGAGTTTGTCTATCTGCAATATTACTCAAAAAGTTATGGGTGGATTTTAATAAAAGTTTTAAGGATGTGTTGGGAGTGTCACAATGAACAAGTGATCAGAGTTGGTCAAAGTACTACCATTCTGTACTTAAGTAAAAGTACAGCTACTGGTGTGAAATACTACCTTGATAGAAATACAAGTACTGTTTCAACTCCTTTACTGAAGTAAAAGTACAACTTCTCAATTGTAAAGAAGTAAAACTGCATTTTTTTTACTATGGATGAAATACATATTTAAGCAGGAAAACAGAAAAAAGTCTTTTTTTCTCTCTTTTTTTAAAAAAAAAAAAGCCTTTAAAACTGAGTTACTGTGTAGATGTTTTATTGGGTCATGGTACTCAGTTTAGTGGGTATGGACAGGACATTTAGGAAACATTCAAAAGTCATAAATGGGAGATTTAAAAACAAAACATCATGAGATAAAAAACAAAATCGTCAGATAAAAAAAGTCTAAAAGTCTATGATGAAAAAATTTTGAATTATCAGATTAAACGTCAAAATTCTGAGGGAAAATTTTTGAATTGAGATAAAAAAGTAAATTATGAAAATATGGTAAAGATTTACTAATTTATGACTTATTTTTCATACTGTCACATTTGTGTAGTTTGAAAAAGTAATGATTCTATTTTGAGAATGTAGAGTATAAAGTACAGATATTTATATATAGGGAGTAACCATAAAAATAAATACTCTAGTGAAGTACAGATACCTAAAAAATTACTGAAGTACTTCTACTTAGTTACTTCCACCTCTTGATTTGATTTGATTTGAATGATTTATTTCGAACATGTGCAAAGTGCAACAATAATCAATACAACAATAATAATAATAACAATGACATGTCTGAAAAGGAGTAGGATGAAGCATAAGTTTATTTAATTCTACCCCTTCTTCACTTCCCCAATAACCTGAATTCACCTTATAGTAATATAGTGCATAGTACAAAAATGATGATAATAATAAAATAATAACAATAATAATAATAACAATACCAATAATAAATAACTGAAGTACTAAACATATACATATATACAAAAAACAACAAAAAACAACAACAAAAACAAATGAGCAGACAGGAAAGTAGGTAACAAATTGAGTTTTGTTTGTTTGTTTGTTTGTTTGTTTGTTTGCTTTCTTTTTTTCTTCCCTTCCTTCTTCTTCTTTTCCCTTTCTTTTTTCTTCCTTTTTTTCATTTTTCTAATCTGTCTGCATTTTGTTCTTATTTTTTATTTTATGTATTTTATTTTATTTTTCTATTCATTCACTTATTTTATTCATTTAATTTTTTTTTATTTTTTATATATCTTTTAAGCCCACAGAGGGGGAGTCAACATTGCTTCAGATCAGTGCATATTCCAGTCTTGCAGACATATACTATATTATTTAGTGCATGTGTGTGACCATCAGCGGTCCTCCCCGAAAGCTGAGCAGACATCCCTCATTAGAACACTGAACAGGACGGACAGGACGAACGGGGACAGAAACCAACAGACGGTGCTATTGTAATTAAAGTGTGTTATTCCCAACCTCTGCAAATGATTACATTTTTGTGATGATCCTGTGTCACTTTGATATTTATTCTCCATTTACCACAATGTAAACTTTGACACAGAGGTCATTCAGGACAGTCAGTGTCTCATTAGCTTCTCTTTAAAGGCCTGTTGGCAACAGCAGAAAGCTGCTGTAAGACTCTGGTCTGAGTGTTGAGGCGGGTCAGGGGGTGGAGTTATCAATGTGTACAACAACCACCAGCTCTAATGAAGAGTGAAGAATTAAGATGGTACCCGCTAATTGTCTCATTAAAGCTACGATGTCCCGTTATATCAGCATGGATGACGGTGGTAATGAAATTATACAGATGAGTGGATGAATGTTGAGGCAGATGGTCAAGCCTTGAGCATCACCATCAAACTCTATTTGATATTTCAGGATGTGTAAAGCACTAGGATGATGTAGGAATGAAATTAAAATGTGTCACTTGTAGAGAAGTATGAATTTGAAACCAACCTGAAAGAGGGAAAGTTTTTGGGTTGATTTCTGTGACAGATATATCCCTGGTTCTGACATTAAAACTGAGCTGCAATCGTTGACGTGTGTGTGTGTGTGTGTGTGTGTGTGTGTGGCTGGTTCTGGTCAATTTGGTGCCTTAGGTAAGCACCCCTCTTTTTCTGGAATTAGAAATTGGCATCTGTCAAAATTATGAAATTAAAAAGTCAAAATTGTGATAAAAAAAAAGTAAATTAAATGATAAAAAGTCAAAATTATGCAATTAAAAAACAAAATTATTAGATAAAATGTCTAAATTCCCAGTCACGAAGCATGACACTATAAGAGAACAGACGATTCTTAAAATTCTGCTAACATAATGAAAATATTCCCTACAGTTTCAGATGAGGTGGAAGGTAAATGCAAGAGGCAGAAATGTGCAGATCCAGAAAAACTCTGTAGTCGGTGTTTTTTTTTCTTCCTCAGTCTGAAAAATAGTCAAAGCTCCATGGCTGTGAAAACCCAAGGGACAGGATTACTTTTGTGTGAAACCGCTGTCTTTAAGATGATGATTATAGCAAAATAAACAAAAGTCAAAGCTGTTTCTACTTTTGTTCACTGCATCTCTTCTTTATCTTATTCTGAAACAAATTCTTTTCACACACATAATTACTTATTATTAGTATTATTATTAATAATAATAATCTAAAATGTATTATTTATATACTTTTTTCATCTCCTATTTATGACCTTCGCATTTTCCTAAATGTCCTGCCCATACCCACAAAACTCATCTACACACTAACTCACTTTTAAAGGCTTTGTTTTTAGATATTTTTGACATTTTTCTGGTTTTTCCTGCTTAAATAAGTATTATTTCATCCATAGCAAAATAAATAAATAAATGCAGTTTTATTTTTTTTTTACTTTATTACAATTTAGAAGTTGTACTTTTTAACTTTACTTCAGTAAACGTACTTTTACTTTTACCAGAATATTTTTTCACAACAGTAGCTGTACTTACAGAATGGGAGTACTTTTATCACATCTGCTGTTTAGTTAAAATAGTTGTGTCTTTTGCTGAATATTCTTTGTTGAATTCTCTGAACTTCCAGCAGATGGTGCTCCAGATCTCAGTCTGTGCATCTGCAGGAACCTGCTGTTGTCATGGTTTCAGGTATTCTGGAACCACAATACTGAAAGCTAATTGGTGGAAAGAGAATGAGAGGGAGAGCAGTAAAGGGTGCTGTTCTCTCTCCCTTTTTATTTGTCTCTCTCTAAATCAGTCATGTCCAAACTCTTCCACAAAGGGACGGTGTGGCTGTAGGTTTTTGTTTTTTCTCCAACCAAGAGTTTCAGTTTGACTAATTGACTCTGAAGACAGAGATCAGCTGATTAACTGAGTCAAGTACTTATAGTCGTAGTAGTAGTAATTTATTTATGTGGTCTGTGGGCAAATTATTACATGCACGTTTCTTTCTCTTTTGTGCATTTTTTGATTTCTGAACAATAATGACAATAATAACAAAAAAAAAAACAAACAAACAAGAAAATGAAATAATAGACTATTTTACAGTTGTGATAACCAGACCAAAGGTACAGGCTGAAAGCTGAGCTTATGCCTGACCTTTGAACTACAAATAAACATCATGCAAGAAAGAGTTACAAACTAGGGTTATATACAGAGGTGGGAAGAAACTAAGTAAAAGTACTCATGAAAGTATCTCATACTTATGACTTCATCTCAAATGTGACTTTTTATTTCATAATTGTGCATTTTCTATCCCATATTTCTGACTTTTTATGTCAAATGTATTTTATTTCATATTCATAACTTTTGGTCTCAATTGTGACCCTCCCCACATTTTTCCAAAATATCCTAGCCACAAAACTGTGTACTGTGACCTAATCAAACACACTATCTCCATAGTAACTTACTTTAAAGGCCTTTATTTTTGCCTACTTTTGTACATTGTGTAATTTTCCTAGTTAAATAAATATTGTTTCATTGAGAGAAAAAAAATGCAGTTTTACTTTTTTACAGTTAAGTTGTACTTTTTTACTTTTACTTAAACGATTTGAATCGATAATTCTACTTTTTTTAAAATCTTTGATAACTGGACCTTCTGAGGCAGCCAAGTAACCAGTATGACGTAAGTGCAAGGCTTGAACCTTAACCCCGCCCATTGTTGTCGAAGTGGCGTGGAAATGCTGAGTCCCATGAAGTTCTTCGTGTGGGTTCCATGATGACGAGGTGAGGATTTGAAAAATAATTAACAGATGGTCATTTGTAATCTGTGTTGAATCTGCTAAAGAAAAAGTCGTGAATTCTTTTTTGCATTGACTATTCTTTGTAGTTTTGATTCTAATTCCGGTTAGAGCGCCCCTAGTGGTGGACGAAAATCAACAGAATAGCTGCTGCACCTTTGTATAAACCTCATGGTTCAAAACATATCAAAAAAGTTCCAGAAAATATGATATATATAAAACAATGGATGGCCACCCCCATCCCCCCCAGTGATACACGATGTCCCACTGAAACTGTCAGAATCATAAAACAGTCCTGATACTTTCCTAAACATCAAATGTAGAAACAGTCACAGACTATTACAGGGTTTAATAATAATGCAGTTTACAGGAGGGTTCAGCCTTTGTATCTTAATAGCTTTGGCATCAGGATCAAACATTAAAGCTTGCATCTGTTCATCTGGAATTAAAAGGGGTTTTATCCCAACCACCTTGGCACATGCTGAGAATTTAAATTTAGATGTTGTATAGCAGCGGTGGTGGAAAGTCACCGAAGACATTTTAGAACCATATGGACTTATTAATAAATAAAAGAAAATACAAAAAAAATTATATATATATATATATATATATATATATATATATATATATATATATATATACACACATTGAGATGTCGATGCTCAAACTATACACTGTGCAGCTGTAATATGAGCACAACAACACAGTCGAAGGCCCACTGATAAATTGCAAACATTTGCTTAGAGGTACAAAAAATAAACTCTAAATGTAGTGTGTCCTTAAAGAGGTTTTGTAGTTGACAATAGCTCCATCCATAGTCCTGCTGACAGTATTGTGTAACTTGGATTACGTTGTTGTATTGTGTTACCTTTGTCTTCAGGCTCTTTATGCATGAATATTTGGCACCGTGTCATCTCTACATATCGGGGGAAAATCCTTCTGTCATTACTGGATACAAATGACAGAGGATAAAGTCAAAGCAAACAGCTGCACTCACCTGTTTTCCTGTTGTTGTTTTTATTTACATTTTACAGTCATTGAGATGATTTTGCAGAGAGCAAAGTTGGATCATAGTTTTTTTTTCCCTACAGGGCCCACACTTTTTTTTTTTTTCAATATAACCCTCCAATAAACAGTTAGAGGGACAGTTCACTATTTTTCAGATGAATGTGTTTGTCATCAGTGTCTTTACTCTGGTGCACCCACACTGACTTACCCCCGACAGTGTCCTGTGAGCCCAGTTCTGGTCCGGTTTTGGTCAAAGTGAAAGTAGTCCCGGCAGGTTTCCTGGGGTCAACAAAATAAAACGTGTTTCTTCTCAAAACAGTATGTGTTGGAATGAGTGATTTATTTACATAACAAAACTGTCACAGAACAAAAACTCACACCTCCTAATTGCTTGGATCTATTTTATCTCAATAGCGATCAATGCACTAGCGTTGTCACTGCTAACAGCTGTGCACCTGCACGTAGCAGCCGCAAACACTGCCGAACAACTGATGAAAGTAGTTTGCTAAGGCACACAGCTGTTGTGTTGTGCAGTCTTTGCTCTTCTCTGGATGTGTGGATGTTTGATACTAACACAGCCTAAGTGGAGAATTCTATATTTTACTTGACCTAAAGTTTAAATTACAAATATCTGTCACAGATTTTTATTTATTTATTTATTTTATGTAATAATAAAAATGGTTTAGATTTCTACAGCCCTTTTCAAGACACCCAAGGTACATTATTGATCCATTATTCATTCACAGACTAAAATACTACTCACTTATAAAGTCTTAAATAGATCAGAACCAAGTTACATTTCAAACTCACTGATCCATTATGTACCAACTAGAACACGAAGCTCATCCAACACAGGCTTACTAGTGACTCCCAGAAAGAAAGTTGGGGACGCAGCCTTTGTTAACCATGCACCAAAGTTATGGAATACAATTCCAAAAAACATCAGGGAAGCCAGTTCACTGAGTATATTTAAAACCAAATTAAAAACATTTTTATTTTCATCAGCCTTTGAAGGCAGATAAAAAATGGGGTCACAATTCATTGACCTCATTCTTCTTGATATTTTGTCTGTAATTAAATCTTAATGTATTTCTTATTTCACCCTTGTTTTAAAATTTTATTTTAATTTTTAATCAATGTGAAGCACTTTGGGCTCCAGTTTTTGTATGAAAGGTGCTACATAAATAAAGTTTATTATTATTATTATTATTATTATTATTATTATTATTATTATTATTGACGCCTACGGTCGCTCTGACCACCACCAAACATTCAGAAACCAGTGTGAGTGACACAGGAGGCAAGGAGGGTAAAGGGTCTTGCTCAAAGACACAGACTGACTAGGACAGAGTGGGACTGGAACCACCAACCCTCTGTTTAATGGTCTACCAACTGAGCCATGGCTGCCCAAAATGTAATCTTTCTAACCTTCTTGCCTTTATTCAGGCAAGTCATTAAGAACATTCTTATTTACAATCTGCCTGTCAACAGAGTGGAGTCACTTCAGGGGAAAAGGTTGCAAACTAAAGACTAAAACTAAAACTACAGATGACAAACATTAAACAAAAAAACAACGATCAAAGACTCAGTCAGTTCTTGTTGTCAGGGCCGCTCAGTCGCCACCTTGATGAACTGAAAACCTATTAGATGCTTTGTAAAGATGATGAAAGGCTGCTGAGGATGAAAGTGGTAGTGGAGTAATATGTTCAAATTAAACAAGAGCCAGGCTCTTTTTTTGTCTTTTAATGCTGGGGCATACAAAGTGATATGGATATGTCTAATGAATATTTAATATATACTTACTTGCAGATCAGTGCTATCATCTACAACCATCAAATGTGAGGTTGAGAGGACACACAATGTCACTTCAGGGTTCAACTTTGTGGGTATAACATACAGACATCTCATTTAAGCAATTTTAAATGCATTGGGGTTTTTTTGTACTTCAGAAAATTGACACATTCAGTAATATTTGTGATTGCTGACTCTAAATCATAACAGTAAGCAGTACTAGCCTGTTGCTACGTTTATATGATGTTTTTTTAAATTCCAAATTATTTATTCTGAATAAAATAATTTAGAATTAAAGCCATTTGTTTCATGTTGATATGAACGTGTTAATTCCAAATAAAGGTTTCATTGGAAATGTGTGTATTCTGCTCTAGTTAATTGGGCTTTAAGAGCTGGAGGTACAGAGGGTTCTGATTGGACAGAATGGCTACTTAACGTCTGGATGTCTATAGTCCAGTGTCCTTCATTACCTCCACCACGGTCCGTTTGTTACTCATTTGTCTGTTTGTCCATCAGCAGGATTACGCAAAAACTTCCAAACTGATTTTGATGAAACTTTCAGGAATGATAGATAACGGGTCACGGAAGAACTCATTCGATTTTGAGCAATGAAGGTCAAAGGTCAAGGTCACACTAAAGGACAACAGCTAAAACACATCAGTGGTAATATCTCAGGATTCAAACAAGATAGAATCTGGTGTTTTTTTTCATTCACATGGTCTGACCTTCAGACATCAGATGGGTCAACACCTATAACCCTAACCTTTGACCCCTAACCTTCAGAAATCAGATGGGTCAACACCTATGGCTCTGTCACATCACGTTTTGACGCCATATCAAGCCTTGGAGGCAGTCTGCCATCTCTGACTGCCTTATGTTTGAGATTCTTCCCTCTTTGAACACACCTGACGGTCATTATCAGTTTCCTCCAGAACTGGATGACAGGCTGATCATTTGAATCAGGTGTGTTAGGAGAGAGAAACATCTAGAACAGGCATGTCTAAACTATTCCACAAAGGGCCGGTGTGGCTGCAGGTTTTTGTTTGGACATGCCTGTTCTACAACTTGCAGGATAGCGGCCCTTAAAGACCAGGATTGGTGACCCCTGCCCAAAAGGCCTTGTCTTTAAAATCTGCATTTTATAAATATAGATTAACTAACCCTAAATACTATATAGTTTTATATAGTATTAGTTTTATGTTCTTATTTCAGCTCATTCCTTAAAATATTAGCATGTTTATCAAGGTTGCTGATTGTTTATCTGAATAGTTATTCCCACATTACAGCCTTGTGAGTCATGACGTTCTAACCTGGGTCAGATGTTTACCCTCTTAAGCAGTGACCTTGTGTCCCAGTTTAGATCATTAGAAACAGTCTCTGCATCATTGTTTTCCACATTAACATTTCATCGATCCCTTTGGAAACACACTCATGCAGGCTGACTGACTGTTGTGGCGCTGGCTTCCCTGCCCAGAACACCGGGCAGACATCCAACCTGGCACCCCCACCTACACACACACATACACACACACACACACACACACACACACACACACACACACACACACACACACACACACAGGCACACACACGCACACACAAACACACACACACACACACACACACACACACACACACACACACACACACACACACACACAGGCACACACACGCACACACAAACACACACAACACACACACACACACACACACACACACACACACACACACACACACACACACACACACACACACACACACACACAGCTCTTTTAGCCTCATGTGACCAACCTCCATGAATCCTTTTTGTAAGTAAACAACAGAGAGCCATGAGACAAAGAGCGGCTTTTATATGACTTAGATTTGGATTTAGGGCTGCATGAGGTTAGAAGGAAATGACATTGTGATATATATATATATATATATATATATATATATATATATATATATATATATATATATATATATGAATGCATGTATGTAGAAATAAACCACATATTGAAATGAAAATTAGTATTCAGACAATGCCTAATCTCGTCCCTATTTTGTGCCAATCTTAAATTTCTATGACAAGCTGACTTGACTAGACTAGACTAGAACCAATAATGCATTTTTACCTATCTGTAAATGGGACTTTGACCTTTTGCAATATTGATGATTTCTTTTTATGTATATATGCGTCAGTGTGTGTAATATTATAATATAACCAGTACTGATTAAGTTATAGTGTGATATGTCTATGTTTTACACACAGTGTTATACAAGTTAATTTTGTGACACATCACCTTTGACCTCCAGAGATCTCAAAAACTATTGGTCGTACGTGATAACACTAATTCTCATAATCATGAGAATTATAGAAATCTTCATTCCTCATTGTTTGGTACCAATCTGAAAATTCTGTGACCCTCAGTTCTTGAGTTATAACCATAATATGACTTTGACATTTTAGTTAATTGTGACCTTGACCTTTGACCTTTACCCAAATGGATCATTGCATCTGATGTGCATGAGCTATATGTATATGCCCATGTAATTTCATGGTGATATCTCAAGCATCCATTGTGTTATAGCATGATATGTCTCCACACACACACACACACACACACACACACACATACACACACACACACATACTTACAGTAATCTTTCTCAACCAATGTTGGGTGACATTAACCAGACTTTAAGGTTGACTGCTCTTACAAAGCATTAAAATTGTGCAGAATTGTACATGACCTTATTCATGAGGAACACTTGGTTTTTGACAGAGAATGTTTTATATTTGAATTGAGCTTCAGTATGTTGGTGTGATGATACTCAATGTCAGCCTTTCACTTGAGGTTATTCCTCTGTTTCAACAGTCATATGCAAACCTACCATGAGAAATTTTAGGTTGATTTAAATTTCAACATGCTGAGGTGAGGAACAAAGCACTTTCCTCAAAGAACATAATGTACTTGTACTCCTTTAATGTACAGTTGTGTCTGTCCTCTTTGTGTTCTGCAGTTGAGACAACAGGAAATGATGTCAGTGTTTTATCACCTGTAACCAGAAAACATATACAGTGCTGACATAAGGGTTTTTACATTTGATTCAAAGCTCTGTTTTCACCTACAGTATAATTAACAATGTTCCACATAGAGCTGAGACTCAATTATTCCTAAAATAATGTTTATTGTTTAATGGAGGTTAATGCAGATCTTCTATACGCACAAAGATACAGTGATAATACATCACCATGACAAAATGCAGATGTGTAATACATAAAAAAAAAGGTAAATACTTTACAGTAATGTTTGTGGTTATGACTGGGTTCATTTGTCTTCCTAAAGGTTAAGGATGTAAGTTCTGTAATGATTTTGTCCTTGAATGCGAACAATAATTTTTTATTATGATGATGCCTATGTCATCCTCAAGTGTATTTTTAGGACATATTTTTATTTATATGATTGACTAATGTTGGCTATTTTATGTCTTGCTCCTGTCACCTGCTTACCTGTCACTGCAGATCAAAAAGAGTTATTTATTTATTTATTTTACATCGGTGATTTTTTTTTTTATACAGGAATGTTCATAAGTGTGCATGGTCCCTTTTAAATAAACCAATAAAATATTTCAAAGAGATGTTTTTATGTTTAAGGTAGTACTCCCTTTTTTCTTTTATCTTCTACATCTCATGTAGACCACGTGAAAAATAGTGACACTATTGCCAACCACAAAATTAACATCATGCTTCCAGAGAGTGCTATATTGGTAACCTTTCTGTTTAATCTATGAGCCAATAAAACTGCTTGGAAAGAATAAGTGAACCAATGGTAGAGCTGCCGTCATCAGTCTCTGTTGCTATTTGTGTCGATGAAACTGTGCAGCTGCGTAAATTTAGACACATTCAACCAGAGTGAAGCTGGAAGTACAAACAGAGTATTTTTCAAAATGCAATTTACATATTATCTATCTTTACCAGGCATGTACAGAGAAGGGGTGCTACAGGGGTCTGGCACCTGCCCCTTTGCTGATTGACATCCAAAGTGTCCTTTTGACAGTTTTCCACAATGTCCTTGATCATATGTTAAATTACATTTGGAAAATAACATTTTACACATAAATACTAGGGATGTAAAGATAAACCGAATCAGTTATCGGTCTGTGTCATATGAGATTGGATTGAATCTATGTCCACGGAGTCCTGAATCTGTAAAACTGGCTACGAACGGTCCGATGCCCTGGATTTACCGAACTCAAATATTTTCTTTATCTGTGGTCAGGTGGCTTAACAATGATATACCGTGGTTTAATTATTACATTAAAATTTCTACTGTGTTTACATCTTGTGCCATTGCACATAAATGGACTGCACTTATATAGTTCTTTTCCACCTTCATGGTGCTCAAAGTGCTTTACATTAGCCTCACATTCACACAGACACTCGTACACCAGTAGGTTTCTAAGATTCTTTAAGTCCTTTTTTTTTACAACTTTGTTTATTAAACAAAAATATTTCAGAAGTTGTCTCAATAATGTACTTTTTTCCCTTTTTTCACAAAAAAACAAATATAAAAAAAAAAATACAATCTTCCCAAACCCAAACATAAATAACAAGCAAAAACAAACAAAAGCCTACACACACATCAGTTAGCAAATGGTATATATAATATACATCCAAATAGATACATAAACAAAACCACAAAGTAAGTTCACATTAGTGTTGCACCCATCAAATGGCTGCTGATCATAATCAGCCAACACTGCCCAAAAACAGCCCAATCGGCGATGGGAAAAACACACCGCCCAAGAAGCCGAACACGCAACACGAAACTACTAGCGACCATTCTCAAACCCACAAACACACCACGGGACAGGTGCACCTCGCCCCGACTGTCTCTGTACCATTTAAAATAGTTAATTAATAGTAGTGTAAATTGAAGACACTCAGAATGGCCATTGGTTTATGGTTAAATCACTGAAAATGTCCATTAGTTTTATAGTTGGGTTTAACCTCTCAGAATGTTCTGGCTCTCTCAGGACTATTGGGAGACTAAGCCAGGGTTCATTGTATTTCCCCTGGACGCGAACTGTCGACCCTTCGGTCATTGGGCGACCTGCTCTACCAACTGAGCCACAGCTACTCCGCTGCAGCAGCAAAATGAGAAACAGATCTAGATGAGGTTAATTGAGGTGACAGCTTCATATGTGGGTGTAACTCTGTGGCTAACAAAGGCACGTCCACAAAGACTGGTGTTGAGCAAAACCAGCATACGTGATGTTAGTGGTTTGTCCTTGTCCAGACAACGGTTAATAACTGACCAAACCTCAGATGAATCATTATCACCTTTGTTTGGGAACGTTTTCACTGGTGGTGACTGTGCCTGTCTACTGGTTATTTTGTCAACGATGGCTTGTTAATGCATAACTGGATGCCTTTACATGTCTCTCCTGTTGAAGAATGTTGTAAACATGAACTGGAAATGTAAATTTTTTCATTTATTTGTTTATTCAAACAGATAAAAAACAAAATAGGTAAAACATACAAAGTGTTTAGGCAGAAATTAAAGCAACAACTCTTTCTTGTATCCACTTAGAATGTGGTTTACATTTTTTTTAAACATTTGTACTTTGCAGGTTTTTAGTTCTTCACTGCAGTTGTTAAGCAGATTGACTCCTTTGACTGATATATAATGCATTTTTGAGTTTGTACGTGCATGCTGTTTTTTGAACATATAAATTCCCTTGAGATTGTTTTCCCTCACAGGAAACAACCTTTGGACACCTTGTAGTAACTGGTTTGGATTTGCTTCATGCATTATTTGAATTGTTTTGAGGTTGACCAAATCCTTAAATTGTAATGCCATGAATTTGATGAAGAGTGAGTTTGATGGTTTTCTATTGGTGCTTTACATGAATACATGAAAATAAAATTAGTACTTCGAACCAACAGTATGTGATGTAATATGTAGGTCACATACTGCTGGTATGTTGCATTTCATTGTGTTATATATCTACAGAAATACACAGTCCCTCCTATGATTCATATTATTATTCAAACGTAATTATTTTTTAAAATTATTTCAATGTCTTAGCGCTTAGTTTTTGAAACATTTAAACCCATCACATACAAGAAGTATATTCTGTGTTTATTGATGTATATACAAAGGAGTGTATGCACTATTTGCAAAGTATCTTGCTGTATGGGGGCTCATACACTGTATAGTCTTTGTGACGCTCTCCCTAACCCTTTTTAAGCAGACTCAAAACTCACCTCTTCCAAATAGCATACACTCCATAATCAAACTTTTCTTTTTCTTCACTCTTTCCATTTATTTAATTTTATTTATTTATTTCATCTGCTACAGCCACCTGTTTTTATCCTTTTTTTTTATTTTTAGACCTGTTTTTATTCTCAGACATTACACCTACTGTGGAAGTAATATGAAGTTTAGTGTTTAATGAAATGTTCAAAAATGTTTTAGATTTTGGACAGCAGTGGATTTTATTTAACAAATTCACTGTTCTGCTTTAAACACATATGTTCCCTAATATTTTTCTTTTAAATGAAACACATCAATTCTCAGTACTTGTACTAAAGAGTTCTTAGTCTACATTTTCCTTCATCAACACTGATGAGATTTCCATTAACTGACTCATATCTAATTCACATGCAAAATTGTTTAAATGTATTATTTATTTATTTTATCAGGATTCAATTCACATATCTGTAATGGTTTTTTTTTTTCATTTTGAGTACTAAAATAACTTTTACTTTATATATTTTAATACAA
This sequence comes from Siphamia tubifer, assembly GCA_020466265.1. NCBI lineage: Eukaryota > Metazoa > Chordata > Actinopteri > Kurtiformes > Apogonidae > Siphamia > Siphamia tubifer. Next base: position 4,013,200 of record CM035796.1, read on the forward strand.
ACTGAACTAAACTTTTGGGGATATATAAGTTCAAGTGCAAAGAACCACAGGTTACAGATACATAGAATCAAAGATGAGTAGAGTCAGCCGCTCTCAAATTCAGAAAGGTGTTTATTGTAGAAGACGCAGCAAACACATGAGATAGAACCTTGAGGATGGATCTACAATCCAAGTGTGAAACCCCTTCTTTTATACCCTCTGGGTGGTGAGCAAACTGGTATTTTTCCACTAAACCCAAAATAATGGAATCTAGTAACCTGTTCCATAACCTGTTGCATGTTTTCACTCTAATCATGGTTCCCTATTTTTATGTAGAGCACCTTGAATTGTTCTGTACATGAAATGTGCTATACAAATAAATTTGTTAACAATGATGAGGTGAAATTGACATATCGCCAACCACTAGATACCAGGGTTGGGCCATATTTCTTGTCAGTGGCTTTGGGCACCTGGGTTTCCATGAAAAGTGTGCATGAGGCACCAGGTCCACATCAAGACTTGCTCTCAGACACAGTGTAATAAATCATACATTAGAAGTTCCCACTATAGCAGTACTAAGTGTTCTAGTGTGAACCCAGTGTTAAACCAGTACCAGGGTTTCACATTAATCTTTACCTGACTATGGTACTAATTACTTCCCTCCCATCATAAAAGGAACTGTACCTGTCCACTCTGTAGCAGTGGGGGATCAGAAACTTGTCTACGTATCTGGAGCGTCAAAACTAAAGCTGACATCATGACAGGTGGGTTTGCAGACAGTTCTTTTTAATGTCATTTAAGAGCTGCAGAAAGAAAAAAAAAAGTTGTACTTCATAGATTGTTGCTATATTTTTGCAGAGTTTAGCCGTTTGGGTGCATAGCTTTGCAGACCACTAAAGGAATTTCCCCCAAAGACTTTGCATAGGAAATGTAGCTCAGTTAAATTATGAACAAAGACGTATTAAAAGTGTTATGTAGATATGTAACATAAACACCATGAGGCAGAAACAACTCCAAGATAGATAGATAGATGGAGGGATGGATGAATAATGACATTATGCATCATTTTTGTACAGATCAAGAAGAACAGAACAAAGAGAAGAGGAACAGGGGAACGGTAAAACTCGTTATTTTTACTGTATTTTACTTTTTTCTACCAGTTGTTTTGTAATGCTGCATTAACTGAAAATGAAGCACTATTAAATATTATTGGTGATCAAACCTTGCAGTGATGACAGAAAATGTTTAAACATCGTGATTTAATCATAATAATAACACTGAAAATTATTCTATATTTTCTTTACTTTTTCTTTTGGAATACTCGAAATTCCCCTTCTGTTCAATAAGGGCATTTTGTCTGTAAATGAGTTTTTTATAATGGCATATGGATCTTTTATTTAAGAAAATTATCTATAAATAAAACTAATGCTACTGCTGTGTTGACTGTATTCGTCAGAGCATAGAGGTGTGTGGTTACCCCCTCAGCACACTCTTCATTGGTGTATATGTACTTTGTAGGAACTTCACCGTCAGGAGCATCACAGGTGAGCATTTTTCTTTTTGGCAATAGTCAAACATTTCAGCGCTGATACTGTGTGGATTTATATGGGCAGAAGTTTTTTCACATAAGAACATAACTCATTTTATTCCTGGTGCCCTCACAGTTCTGCTTGTGTTGTACTTTAAGTACTTTTTCGCCTGGGAAGATGATATGTGTATATCCATCTATCACACCTATGTGGCTTTTTGCTTCTTCGCTCCTATTCTTGGAGCCATTGTGGCAGATTCTTGGCTTGGAAAGTTTAAGTGAGTAAATGTAATATTGTTGGAATATACTTTAGTATGAATTTTGTAGACTATAATTTAGATAGTTACTCCGTGTCATTTACATGTTTTGATAATTAGTTTACAATTTATTATTTATTTTACTCGGAATCTAAACAGATGTTACTTTATCATTAAGAAAACAAAATGAATGTGTGATGTGTATAATATGAGAAGGGGGTGGGATTTAATGAGTCCCCCCCCCCTCCCCCTGGGGAATTCCTGTCTGTCTGTCTGCCTGCTTAAAATAAAGAAATAATTAAATGAAATGAATTATTTGATGTATTCTAACAGATACTTGCCTCCCACAGGACGATCATCTACTTCTCCATCGTCTGTGTACTCGGTCATATCCTCATGGCTGTCAGTGCAATCCCTGATATGACAGATACAAACAGAGACGGGTCACCAGACAACCTCACCCTCAATGTGTACGTTACCACTGCATTACTGAAACAACTTTATTTTAATAACATCTCCCTGCAGTATTTTCTACATTTCCAGGCATGTGTTTCTCTTCATTTCTAGTGCATTGTCCATGGTGGGTATTTTCCTTCTTGCTCTTGGTATTGGTGGCAGCAGTTCGTCTGTAGGTCCATTTGGGGGAGATCAGTTTGGTGATCATCAGGTTTGAATATTACTTTCTTACTCTTAATATTTGAACTTTGGTTTCACACTAATAACATATTGTCACATATTCATTGTCCCATATCAACTATGAACTGTCAAAATATACTCAGTAATACTTAATGCATCATAATAACTGATGCTGATGGATGCTGACATATTAGCGAGTATTTTTGCAACATGTGATAGAGGATTTAGTGAGCACATGCAGAGTAAATTAATAGATTAGAAAAAGAAAACATACAGGCGTTTCATTTATCTTTACAAATAATGCAGGAATTTAATTAACATCCACATTAAATATTAGTACATTTCTGAAATTTCTTTTAAATAGAGTAGAGTAGAATAGAAAACTTAATTGTCTATGCTAAATTAACACAAAAAAAACCATTTACATTTGGTAAAATAAAATCTCTTGTCAGGCATTAAACACACACACACACACAGATTAAACACTAAAAACACAGTGCAGTTCATTTTATATTGTATAGAGCAGTTATTGCAGAGGGGATTAAAGATGTGTAGTTGTTGTCAGTAATCAAAATAATTTTATGATTTAGTTTTACTTAATTTTTTAATCTTACCCAACACAATTGTGTGTGTGTGTGTCCGCAGAGACATATCATGCTATGACTCAATGAATACCTGATTTATCACCAGTAAGTTCCATTGAAATAAACATATAGCTAATGTGCATCAGATGCAATAACCCGTTTGAGAAAAAGTCAACGGTCAAGGTCACAATTAACTAAAATTTCAAAATCATATTATCGGTTATAACTCAAGAACAGAGGGTCACAAAACTTTCAGATTGGTACCAAACGATCCGGAATGAAGATTTATACAATTCTCATACTTGGTGTTATCACCTACCACTAATATTTTTTGAGATCTCTTTTGGTCGAATGTGACACATCGCAAAATTTTTTTTTTTTTTTTACTAATTTTATTTATCATTTTTCACAGCATTTGACATAAACAATGACAAAATAACTTTACTACTCTTTTTCCTGTCCCCAACATTTAAGACAACACAAAAACAAAGGTAGAACAGATGCAAAAAATAGGAATTTAAGAATTAAAGAACATTCAAACAAACATACAGACAAACAAACAAATAAATACACACACAAAATAAATTAATTAATTAAGAGAAACCAAAAAAACAAAAAAACAAAAAAAAAGAACACAAAAAACAATAAAATAAATAAAACTAAATACATAAGCAAAATATTCACTATCATCAGGAATTTGCTGCCAGCCCGTGGCTTTTTTTTTTTTATTACTCTGTGGCTTGTTTATTGCTCTATGGTATGACACGTCGCAAAATTAACTTCTGTAACACTGTTTGTGTGTGTCAGGCATAAACATATTACACTATAACTTAATGAATACTGGATATACTATCAGAATATTGCAACAACTGATGCATATACTGTAGACATTAAACAAAATTATTAATATTGCAAAAGGTCAAGGTCGCATTTATCAGAAAGGTCAAAATCACATTATTTACTCTAATCCAAGAAGGGGTTGTCATGGACACTTGAGATTGGCACAAATTAGGGGTGAGATTAGGCATTATCTGAATAGTTTTTACTTCAGTTTTTAATTATGTTTTTATGCTGTAAATTTCCTCATTGTTGGACTTCTTTTGTTTTAAGTCTCCTAATGTTACACGGTCAGTATCTATTTCTTCACACCTTCCACCAAGTCAATTTGAGATTATCATGATATTTTATCCTCATGGATAAAATGAGAATTTAACAAGTTCTAAACACATGACAGGAAAAAAAAGCTGATGTCTGTGTGATGTACTTGTGCAGGAACAGCAGAGGACAATATTCTTCTCTGTATGCAGCGTATGCTTTAGCGTGGGGAGTCTCCTGTCCAAATTTATCACACCCATCCTCAGAGGTAGACATAAGTAAAGTTTACAGCAAAAATCACCGCAAACATCAGAGAATTAGATAATAACAAAAAATCATCCTTATATGTAAATACTCTTAATAGTTCCTGTTTTTCTGTAACTGTTGGTTTGGTCCGTCTGCAGTCCAGGAGTGTGGCATCTACTCAAAGCAGGACTGTTATCCTCTGGCCTTTGGTGTTAATGCAGCACTGATGCTTGTTGGACTTGGTAAATTATTTAAAGTTCTTATACATGTGAGAAGATGTACAAATGTGTGCCAAATACAGATTATTCAACTATTTGTTTGTGATGTCCTTAACAGTTGTGTTCATTTTTGGAAGTGGCATGTACTATAAAGCTGAACCACAGGGAAATATCATCCTGGATGTGTGTAAATGTATTGGGGTAAGTCTGCCATTAACACAATCTACATTTAAGTGTACAAACTGTGGCTTTAGATGTTTCTAAAAACTCCCTTTTCTTTTATCTTTCAATCAGTTTGCTATTAAAAACCGCTACAAGCACAGAAGCAAACAATTCCCTAAGAGGGAGCACTGGATGGACTGGGCAGAAGAAAAATATGATGTAAGATTAGTTTATTTATTTTCAATGAAGGACTGTAAATAGGGGATGTTCAATTACACCTGGAAAAATGTGGAATGGTTTTGTACTTAGTTGTGCAATAAGTACCTCTTTATTCTCTCATTTTGTATTTATTTATTTACTCACTTCACTATGTCACCTAGCTTAGGATCTAGACTGTCCCCAGTGGCCGCAAATGGTATTTGCTACGGGGAGAGTCTAGAAAGTCTAGGAGAATTTGTGGGCGGGATAACTGCTGTCTGTCAAATTTTCTCTTTACACAACGCCACGCTATTGGATGGGTAACCAGTCAGAGCCAACCAGTCAGAGCGATGAACATGGAGCAGGTCTAACCATTCCCGGTTCAGCCAGGATTCCGGACTCCCGTACACTATTTAGCACCGGCCGCTTCGGATCTCCTCCGGGTCGCCTTTGCCGAGTTGTGCTGCTCGTATTCCCAGTTTTTCGGCCTCTTGCAACTGGTCATCCATTAGGGCTAAAAGGGGTGACACAACGATCACCAGCGGGTTGTGCAGACCCATGCGTCGTCCCACTAGCGGAGCCAGCTGATAAATCAAACTGTTGCCATACCCGGTGGGCAAAACTCCGACAATGTCCTTTTTTTCCAAAAACAGCTTAAGTGCCATTTTCTGCTCCTCTCGCAAGGAAAACTGTAATTTTAAATCACCTAGCGTTGCTGCCAAAGCCAGCTCCAATGGTTGTTCCTGGTGATGAGCCATGTTGTCTAGCAGCTAGCAACTGGTGTTACGGCAATGTGTGCTAGCTGCTACGTCTCTGCGACTACAACATTACGTGTCGTATTTGTGTCGTCATGAGGCAGGGCGGGCTCCAATCCCGCCCCTCGCGATTTGATTGGCCCGGTACATTTTGGATTTTCAGATCCGAGGCTGTCTAGTCTGTCTCCCCGTAGCAAATACCATTTGCGGCCACTGGGGACAGACTAGATCCTAGGCTATATGTCACCAGTATTTTATAACTTACTTCATTTCATGTGTTTTTTGTTTCTATGTGTTTTTATTGTTGACTCTGCATTATCATAACTTTCTGCAGTGCTTTTATGTTCTGCACTTCTTTTCTGTAATTTGGCTGAATGACAATAAAGTAATCTGAGGTTGAAATTAATTGTGACTTTTCTTACAAACTCTGGCAATTTGATGACTGTTTCGTATTTTGTCCATTTGTAATGTAGAAACTCCTCATTGCCCAAATCAAAATGGTGTTGAAGATCCTGTTTCTGTGCATTCCACTTCCAGCGTTCTCAATGATGTCTTCTCAAATGGTAAAGTTAACACGAAGCTTTTCTTCATTTTAACTGTCAGTAGAAACTGTGCTAAATCATATATCTAACCTAAAGGACTCCAAATGGATTCTACAAGCCACCAACCTGGACGGGAACTTTGTAAGTTTGATGATGAAAAAACTAAACTGACTGTTTGGGTTAATGAAAAGAATGTACAATGAATTCACAATCTATAAATCTGTGTGTGTTTTCAGTGGGGGTTTGTTATACTGCCTGATCAGATGCAGGTATGTTTCTTTTTTTTTATCATATTTGACTCATCTACTGCATTTCATTTATGATAATTCACAGTCAAATGTTTATTTCACAGATAGTCAACTCCATCCTGTTCATAACTCTAGTGCCTGTTATGAACAGTTTCATTTACCCTCTGATCAAGAAATGTGGCCTGAACTTCACGTAAGTCTCATTAAAACTGAATTGGCACAAATAATTACAACACAAAAATATGGGATCATTGTATGAATGCACTTTTAAACCATATTTATTAAATCTAAGCTCAAAACAAATACATGGTAGTCAATTTACTAAATATTTAACCCCAAAAAAATATTTGATCACATTTAACAAGTACCTGGATATTTCCACCTACAAAAACTCTTCAAAAAATTAAGATAGATTTACTTAAATTATCATAGTTAAAGCATTGCAAAGCATGTTTACTGAAAATTTTAATGAAATATGCATAAAAATTCATAAATATGTCTAAACGTCTTCCAGTTTGATAAATAGTTTCTCATCGTGATGATGATGATATCATTTCCTACCTTTATAACAAATTAAAACACCACAGTGATGTAACAACACAGGCTGCAGATGTATGCTGGTATGGTAAAAATCAATAGAAAAACTCAAATGAACCCTTCCACAGTATCCTTTTTTTTTTGTAATTTATGGGTGTGCGGGCGGGCGGGCGGATGGATCCATCAGTAACAAACACATCACATATGTAAATTCAACAGACCCTTGAAGAAAATTACAGTGGGAATGTTTCTGACAGCGATGGCGTTTGTCTGCACTGGTCTGGTTCAGCTTCATATCGATGTGAGTAAAAACACATCCATCATTTTATCTTCTGTCACATTTATCACAAAAGCAAAGCTCATAACATGTCTTCATTCATGGCAAACGCTGCTCATTTTTATGGTTTTCAGCAAACATTGCCGACCTTCCCGTCTGCCTCCGAGAGTCAAATAAAATTACTTAACATGGGAACTAATCCAGTGACAGTTAAAGTGAACCAGATGAACTCAGTGGAGGTTCCTGCTGCTCAGGTACGTTTTCATATCAATAACCCAACAGTCACCTGAAATTCTGAATTAATTTTAGAGTCAGAATGTGGTTTTCAGTTGTGTGAACCTAAAGCAGTTCTTTATTTTGCAGCCAAGTCCTGAATACTTAACAGTTAAGGGAGAAAATATCAGTGTTTCCATCGTCAGCACTGATTTGTCAAAACCATTTAAGTTGATGTTTAAACAAAGACAAACACTCCTCATTCCTTCCAATTTCTCTCAGGAATGGCTATTGGTGAGTGTAAAGTTTGAAAACATGGAAACAAAAACCCACAGAATGGTTAAATAGCTAATGAATGAAAAATGTTTGTGTTCTTCTCAGATTGAAGACAGAACTTCTAAACCAATAAAAGGCACCAATGTAGTCCGGTCAGTTGAAAAATAAGAAATGCTTAGAAAGTAAACAAATGCCTATGTTTACTGTTAAACTGTATCTGCATCTTCACTTTCAAACAGAAAGATTTCACATGTTTTAGTGACTGTGCTTAGACCTAATGTCCATTCTGCTTTTGCTTCTATTTCAGTTTTATAAATGGAATGAATAAAGGGGTGAATATAACAGACTTTGGTGTTATTGAGCCCTTTTATTACTCCAACTACACCCGGTTAAAAAATGGAAAGTAAGAACTGTTTGATTTGTTTCTTTTACGTAATCTTCTAGAATCAAAGATGAGTTCTGGATTCGATAGGTCTCAAGTTGTTTTAGTAAGATCACATGTAAAATACAGGAATCAGCTGATTGATTGAACATGAACTCTCTCATCGAGAGGTCAGGCTTAACCCCCCAGAACTCCCCGATCCCTTGACAGTATATTCTTGGTGTCTCCACCCTGAACACATGGGTTGGACTTCACAACTTCATTGGATTCAGTCCTCTGATTGGGCCACTACCTGGAGACGGAGGTTGCCAACCTCAGCTTTGCCTAGTTTACCTCCTGTGTGAGAAACGTAAATGTTTATGTCTGTGCCTGCGTACCTTGTGTCAGTTTCCCACAATTCAGACCCCACCTGTGCAATTATCAAAACATGGTTTTGCAGAGTTAGGAGAGTGCGTTAGGAGCCATGGAGAGTTCTGATCATTACAATAAAAATTCTGTGAATTCATCATATCAACTGCATTCTATATGACTCATATAAACTCCTGTAACTAACAAAATACTATCATAACTGATTTTTTCCCCCTTTAATTATCAGGAAATCTTTCAGAATACAATCTGGAGCAGACTCATGTGAATACAGCACTACCTTTGGATTTGGAAGTTCATGTACTTTCTTTATCCCCAGTACTTTCAACTTTGGAACAAATGTAAGTTTTATGTACAGTATCTATGACCTCGATTTTAGTGCCTATTGCTCAGCTGTGAAAACAATATTGTATTGGACAGTAAAATAAAAAAAAAAATTTATTATATTATTTCAACTCAAAGTGGCTGAATAAAACCATAATGAAACTACTGTAATTATTTCTCATTTTTGATTTAGTGTCAGGAGTCTATCATTGCAATAGAGGACATCAAACCCAACACTGTTCCCATAGCTCTTCAGATCCCACAGTACGTCATCTTAACTGCTGGTGAAGTCATGTTTTGTCTTTCTACTTTTGAATTGACTTACTCACAGGTAAGGATAGAATATGTGCCAGCACATGATCCACAATGTATTTCAGATGAGACAGTGCATGATGCATTTGTCTATATTTCTTTGTGCTTTTTCTGTTGTTAAGGCACCTAGCAACATGAAGACAGTGGTGCAAGGAGCATGGGGCCTTATTAATACTATTGGAAACATCCTTCTGGTGATTGTGGCTGATGTTATAGAGTTGCCCAAACAGGTACAAAAAAATGTAACCTGACTCTTTCACGGCCGCTCCGTTTTCAAAGCAGGGGCCTTATCTAAAATCCTTGCAAAATCTGCCCGTCTCTTGACTAACGTGCTGCTTCATGCACTCACATTGGAGTCAAGCCGATTAACTGGCAAAAATAGTTTTTATCAGGTATATACACATCAACAGAAGGGGTTTAAACTTACCATTTATATGTGATGTTTATATATATATATATCTACACACAGAGTAACATAATATTAAATAACATAATATTAAAAATAAAAGATTGCATGTCATAAATAGGAATAAACTAGAAATAAAAACACAGACTACGGTAACTTACTGCATTCACACAATGCTCCTTCACCAGTTCACTCGTACTATTTACATAAAATATTGCACTTCAATATATTGCACATATTTGTATTGTTATGATTTAGATGTTTAGTGCCTTGATGGCTTTCACATAAAAGCTGTTGGTAAATCTGGATGTTTTTGTTTTCAGTGCTCTATACCGTCTACCAGAGGGTAGCAGCTGAAACAGAGCATGTGTAGCATGGTAGGCATCTGTGAGGATGTGTTTGGTTCCTGAGGCAGTGATGGTGTTGTAAACTGTCTAAGGAAGGGAGAGGACAGACGGTGATTTGCTGGGCTGTAGTGATGACCCTCGGGAGGGCTTTTTTTTTGGCTGCTGTGCATCTGGAGAACAACACTCCAACACAGTCTGTTAAAATGCTCTGGATGGTAGAAGGACACCAGCAGATTCTGAGGGAGATGGTTGTTCCTCAGCAGTCTCAGGAAGTATAGTCTCTGCTGGGCCTTCTTGATGGTGGCTCTGGTGTTGGCACTCCAAGTCAGGTCATCACTGATGTTTACGCCCAGGAATCTGAAGTTAGAGACCCTCTCCACACATTCCCCTCCAATGTTCAGTGGCTGCAGGTCCATTTTCTTCCTCCTGAAGTCAATGATGACCTCCTTTGTTTGGCGGTGTTGAGGAGGAGGGTGTCCTTTCACCACACAGAGAGACGCTCCACTTCTTCCTGGTAAGGGGACTCACCCCCCCCCCCCCCGAGATAAGCCCCACCACTGTGGTGTCATCAGCAAATTGTATTATATTAATGCTGGAAGGTGTGGAGGTGCAGTCACTGGTATAGAGGTTGAAGACCAGGGGGCTCAGCACACAGCCCAGGGGAAGCCGCTGCTGAGGTTGATGGCTGAATAGAGATGGGGGCCTGCTCTCACCCTCTGTAGATGGTCAGTCAGGAAATCTCTGATCCAGTAGCAGATGGAATCAGAAATTCCCAATGACTTCAGTTTGGCTCGTAGCCTGATGGGCAGGATCGTATTAAATGCCGAGCTGAAGTCCATGAAGAGCAGCTGTGCAGATGGGATACGGCAGCATGGAGGGCTGTTTTATGGCATCCTCTGTGAATCTATTAGCCCCGTAGGCAAACTGAAGAGGGTCTGTACTGGGGTGTAGGATGGAAGGGATGTGGGTCTGGACCACTTTTTCCAGGCACTTAGTAACAATTGGGGTTAGTGCCACTGGACGGTAATCGCTAATGCTGCCGATGATGTTTTTCTTTGGGAGCGGAATGATAGTAGAGGACTTTTAAGAAATGATCATGTGGTACAGTCCACAAAACAGTGGAAATAGCCGAGTCGATATGGACACTCCAATACTGGACGCTGGGATACTGATTGGCTCCTTCGTTTGGAAATAGATTTGATCCGTGTGCTACTCAGATGGTTGTGTGAGCGAAGTGTAATGCAGCCACATGACGTAAGTCAGGTTACAAAAAATGTGCCTTTAAAATGGAACATTAATATTCAAAGACCCAAAGGTTTTTGAATATGACAGTGATTTCCATATATTGTGTGACTGGTTACCTTCGCCAAGGAGATATTAAACTCAGGTCCGTTTGTCTGTCTGTCAGCAGGATTGCGCAAAAAGTTATGAACGGATTTTGATGAAACTTTCAGGAATGATAGATAACGGGTCAAGGCAGAACACATGAGATTTGTAGCAATGAAGGTCAAAGGTCAAACCAAAGGTCAACACCTAAAACACGTCAGTGGTCATATCTCAGGATTCAGAAAACATCGTATCTCGTTGTTTTCATTCATTTCACCTTCAGACATCCGATGGGTCAACACCTATGGCTCGATCACGTCACGTTTTGACGTCATATGACACCATATCAAGTCTTGGCGGAGTCTTGTTATTAATAATTATTTCTCTTCTTTTCCAAAGTGGGCAGAGTACATCCTCTTCGCCTCTCTCACAGTCGCAGTGTGCATCATTTTCTCCATCATGGCATATTTTTACACCTACAGCAACCCAACAGAAATTGAGGCCCAGTTCAAGAAGAAGGACGATGATGATAATAATGATCATGAAGAAAGCATCCATTGAGATGAAGAGAAAATAAGATGCATCTCAAGACTATGAAGATAAACAAACCAAACTGTAAAGAATCTAAAAACCAATATGTGCATGTGTTGAAATGTTTTATATATTAATAATACAGGGAAAAAAAATCTAGATTTTGAGCAATGAAGGTCAAAGGTCAAGGTCACACTAAAGGTCAACACCTAAAACACATCAGTGGTAATATCTCAGGATTCAGACAAGATAGAGTCGCTGTTTTTGCATTCACATCGTCTCACCTTCAGACATGAGATGGGTCAACACAAGGGGTGTGACGAGACACTGAGCTCACGAGACGAGACACGAGATTGGGTTCACAAGATCGAGATGAGACAAGATTTTAAGAAAACTAAATTACAAATTATATGAATGGGCAACAGAATTTTATTTAACCAAGTTACACATGGATTTTATAACATCGTAAGCATTAACTTTTAATGAATTTATTTATTTTAATGTACTTCTTTCTCTACAAATTGAAACTAAAATAAAATGTTCTAAAAGTTAAAATAAATAAAATTACATATTTCTCCTTTTTTCAAAATCAAATCTGGTGCTTGACTGTGTTTACCACAAAGTTACACCTCTGCAGACTTTACATTTAATAAAATAATAAAGATTTAGGTAACTTTTAAATTAAAGAATGAGCAATGTATTGGCTGATTTTCAACGTAAGACAAGACAAGCTTTAAATTAATGTGTTAGCAGATGCACTACTAATATACAACAGAACAGCTCCAGCACAGGAATTTAGATGAGGCGAAATATTTATTCAGCCTTTATGGCATATTTATTTAGTCAAACAAACTGTTCTCCATGGTCCCATCAGGTTGAGAGGATGCCAAGATCATTAGGAAAGATCACATTTTCCCCTGTGAAAAGTAGCACCCCCTTGTGGAGTGGAACAGGTATAACATACAGAATACATTCAGTCAATCACATGTCAACAGTATATCTAGTAAATGAGGGCTTGTCATTTCTCCATTTTGTGCAGTTAATATGTCATTTACCTAATTATATTGATTATATCTGAATGAGATGAGGCCAAATTATCCATATAGAATACATGATGCACAGAAAGTATTTTAGTGAAATCCAAAAACCAGTAACGTGTGGGGGAAAAAATCACACAGATTCATTAGATTCACAACAAACTGAATATGATCCAAAGTAGTTCAGCTGGTTTTAGTGTAATCATCAATAACCAGTACAGTTGTCCATGACTGTTACTATTACATTTATTAACAGTGAATAAACAAGTACCATTACAGTTGGTACTAAGTTTAGACTAAAACAGTACCGTTTAACAGGTAACACCATTTACCAACAGACCCATGTGTGTCCTCTACAGTCCAAACCACTACTTTATTTGGAAAAATGTCAGTTTTAGGGCTTTTTTCTCTATGGTTATGTTTGTGAACATTTAGGGACATTTAGGAAGTTGTCTTTTTTTTTTTTTAAATTAAAGTGTCTACATTTGGAAAATGTTTGTATCATTTGTTGATTTTGTTCATCTATGGTAGTTGCTTTTATTTTCAATGGTGAAACACTGTTCAACAGACCAATGTCTGACCTTTATATTTCAGAGTTCATTTGGTAAAATTACAGTTTTAGAACATTTTTCCAATGCGTTTTAGAGACGGGACATGTCAATTTTTCCAAAGTGGCTACATTTTTACATTTTAGGGGAAAATTTGTAACTGTTGAATGCTTCAAATACATATTTTAGTAAAAAGTGATGAAAACATATAATCATTTAAACGGTTAAAAAAATAAATGAAGGTGACATTCACAGCAAAGACATGGCTAACTGAATGTAAAACCAAGAATCTCCATGGGTTTTACTGGTGAATTAAAACTGCAAGCACTCTCTAAGGTCTTCGCTGTCCCTCGCAACTGCCTCCCCACATGACGTTGGAGTCAAATTTGTGACAAGCATCCCCTGTCATTAGACCCTCCTTCTCGGCAAGAAAAAACTTCAAAACCCATGGACGGACAGACTATAGATGAGGGGGGGGGGGCTGGTCCAGACACCAGATAGGCAAGGGAGGGGGTCTGGGGTCACAGGTCAGCACAGGCGAGTCACCGCAGATCCTGTCATCCATGGCTCCCACTCAGACATGTGGGACATAGTGAAGGCCTAATTAATTTTGCAGATGACAGCCTTTCCATGGTAACTATAGAGCCTCTGAACATCCAAATAGGTCATATCTAATGACCATGGAAAGACAAATACATGTAATTTACACCAATTATTGACAGGATTAATGTATCAACAGGTATTAACAGTTCCATCCATAAACCAGTGAAGATGCTGCGCTCTTCTGATCACACCTCTTTGGTTGTCTCCAAATCGAAATATAAAAAATATGGTGATTGTCCATTTGCAGTTTTTGGCTGAAGACTGTGGAATCGGCTTCCAGCACAACTACAATTAATGACTGAGCTAGCTGTTTTAAAATCTCAGTTAGAAAGGCTTCAGGCTAAATAATTGTTAATCTTCTTGACATACTGACAGGGACAATTTTTGTGCACATTACTATTTCACATGTCTCAAACTTCAACGACAGTTTATTAATGATACATAAATGTATTTAAGTAAGATTTTTGAATACAGAACATTTAAAGTAGGGCATTTCCAATCTGTCAGTAGCACTTAAAGAACGTATACCAGGTTTAAGTTAACGTATCTGAAGAATTACGAATGCACTCAAATCTTGTCTAAATTTCTGTTAAGATTGTTCACAGTTAAGTTCACCTTGTTTAATTCAGAAACACATAATAATAAATAAGTGAAAGTAATAACGCTAAATTTAGAATTACTGTATTGTCCCCATAGAGAATCCCAGTCTTTTTATTTTACTTATGACAAACGCACAGGGCCTAGCAACATTAGCATTAGCACATAGCAAACAAGAAAAGCACTCTGCTAGTACAATTACACAATATCAATATGACAGTAGAACAAAACAACTGTCAGCTACTTTGCCAAAATATGTACATCTAAATGGAAAAAAATAACACAAAAAAGTAAGTAACTGTTTGGAATGTGTTTTAAAAATCACTTATATAAATTTGTATTTGTGTAATTTTACATTTTTATCGAATAAAAACAATCAAAAATATTTACTAAAAACACTTTTGAAATGTTTTCGTTCATAATTGCACAAGTAAAGCCATTTGTCTCTGGCTAATTAAGTTTTTAAGCTGGGTCATCCTCTTGTAGCAATTTCTAAATGGGGAAAATGTTACGTTAAAACGGAACTTTATTTTGAAAGGTATGACCGGATGTCCTCGGAGCTAATTCTGTTAGCTCGATGCATACTCGTTGGTAGGGTGGATCATAAACTCACGCCTCTCCCTCTTCTGAGTTCACTTCAATTCAGCCAAATCATAGCTGTCTGTCTGACCGGTGGTACATGCGTCTTTCGTTAAGAGAGTTTAGTACCTGCCTTTACCGTTTTTTTAAGTTCCGGCTGAAGACAAGCTCATCTTTCTTGGGGGGGGGATTCGTCTGTTAAACCGAAATAACATCTGACATATCGGTGAGCTGACCGTAGCAACCCCGTAAAAGCCCACAGAAATGGACGAAAAGGCGTTTACGAAAGAACTGGATCAGTGGATCGAGCAGCTCAACGAATGTAAGCAGCTAACGGAAGGCCAAGTGAAAACGCTATGTGAAAAGGTGAGATATTTATGATGTTTTTACAAATCTATTTAACTCCCAAGTTACTGTCGGCGTCTCCCCTCTCCTCGCTGTCGCCTTCCAGACATTCTTAAAATGGCGTCTATAGTGTACATTTCATCGCGCTGTGCTTATATTTTCCAACCGTTACCGAGGGTTATAGCGTCAGTATTTCTAGCGTTGAACCGTTTCGTGCCAGAAACGTCTAGAAATGCTTGTTTACACGCCATGTTGTGTCTTACTGTATATGTACTTGGGGCAGCCATACGGTGGATTCAAGTCACATACCTCTTTTACAACTGTCCACATCCAGACTGTCAGAGGAACCAGTACCATCTCTTTTAGAAAACTGTGGCCAAACATATGGAAGCAAATCTGTTTTTATCAGATTTAGAATTTTTAACACACATTGTTTGCACCGAAATTAAACATCTGCATTTTTTTGCACTGAAAATAGATAGCATATTTTTTGTCTATGAATTCAACTATGTTCATAAATTTGGAATTACAAAAATAAAATGCAAAAATGCATTGTTTGAAAATGAAGCCACATGCGGTTATTTAAACATTGCATGCGCCATTGACAGTGAGTGTCTTTACATGCACGTATAAATTCAAATTATTGCTGTAGGTCTAATTACAGGGGGCATTGGGGGTACTATACCCCCTATTGAAGATCCAGTACCCCCCCAAAGAGACAGAAGTATCACGTTTAATTTTATTTTATTTGAGGGGGGGGGTCATGTCATTTGATTTGATTTGATTTTTGATTTGAATGATTAATTTCAAACATGTGCAAAGTGCAACAATATTGTGCTGATATTGTGAAAAAATAAATAAAAACAATAGAGGTCAAGTCAACTCCCACTTTCACGGTAGAAAGATTTTAATGTTGCTTTTTCAGAACTTCTAATTTGGACCATACCATTTTGATATCAGATTTTTGTAGGCTTTTTCATAGTATGCTCCTTAATTGCATTAAAAGAATTGATCAGGTTTCACAAATCTCAGAGTAATTGTGTTGATTTACTGACACTAACTACCATAGACTATAATAGAAAACTGGTTTGTGTTTATAATGGATATGAGAGAGTTGTGTGTTACGTTCAGGTCTAATGATTTCTAAAATGAACCAAATCAAGATTTCATGAAAAAAAAAAAAAAGCAGTAGGCTTCTTGTAAATGTATAACTTAGAATATTATTTCAGTGTGTTTAACTACTATCTTTTCCAAGTTGATCAAACAGATCACTTTTGGATCTATAATAGAAAGCCAAAATGAGATACTGATTATCAAATTGTGTCATGCTTAGACCTTGTATGCGTTTGTGTGACCATGGTGGGCAGTGATACGGTAGTGGACCATGATAGTCATAGATGAAGTGAAGGAGTAGTACCACCACCCCCAATATGGTGGGGTAATTCACACACTGATTATTACTATATACTCTAATTCAGGACTTAACTGGAGTTTCACAGAATTCGTTGTTTACATGCCAGCAAGAAAAAATTTAATTATTGTACCACTCCCAGGCCCGAGGAAACGCTGTACAAAACCTTTCACGTTACATGCTTCCGTTTGACACCACAGAAGAAGAACAAAAAGAGCAGATTTAATGCAGATATAGTAGGAGGTCAACAATACCCAGAGAAGATATGGATCACAAAGATGCAGCCGTTCAGAAGATTTTGTACACGCTTATTTATTACACTTAACGTACATGTTGTCATGCCATGTTTCCGATCACTTCCAGAAGGGGCCGTGTCCAGGCCAGTCTTAGTCAGGCTAAGGTTGAGTGGTGTTAACATGCACACAGAAATTTGATTCCAATCGGATTATTTGATTTGGTTACTCTGGCTTCTCAAGCTCCAGTTCGATTCGATTCCACTCTGATTAAGGTGTTTACCTGGCTTTTAAAACTTAGATTTGAACCAGACTAAGGCAGTAATTTAAAATTCTCTAATTGTATCTAAACCCACTCAATATTATGTCTAACGTGAAACCAGTACTTGACCGTCTTCCTGCATTGGTGTCACGTGACCGAGCCGAAGACAACTTGATTGGTTGGCTGTCAGTTCGATTTAGGACAGAACCGATTGTTTGTTGTTGGTGTCCCAGATGTGTCATCTGAATTTTTTGATGCTGAATTTTCTTTTGATTCCAAATTTATGAACGTAATTGAATTCAGAGACGACAAAGTCTGATATTTAATTTCAGTGCAGAAGAGATTCGGTGTTAAAAATTCAATGGCTTTTAAAATTAAAAATCAGATGAATCAGATTTGCTTCCTTACACAAACTCCCTTTGGTCAAGTATAAAACACTCTGCTGGTAATTGTTAGTTCACTGACCATATAAAGTGAGTAGAATTACATAGGAAAAAAATCTCCTGTTTCTAAATATGTAAACCTTAGCCTACTCTTTATACGAGTGTTGAAAATGCTCCACAGCTACACATCAAATGTATCCTGTTTTTAATGAAAGGAGCATTTTCAGTGGTTCACGTTACGTATGGCCATTGCAGTTGCACACCGAATGGTAATTGGCACACAAGTATTTGTCATCACAAGTCCAGTGTCTGTGTTGACACGTCAAAGTGAGATTTCAGCAGACAACGGACGAATGTGTAAATATCTCAGCAGTGTCAAACACTGAACAGACATCTTTTGTGAACGGTGGAGTTCAAGGATTAGTGTGAAATGTAATAACGTAAGCAGGAGCTGGATGTAACCGCTGAAGTGCTTTCCTTTATGTAACAGCGGAAGCAAAGTAAAAGGTAGTGACAGTGGCCTTTTATCTCGGGAATGTCTTTCAGGGATTGGATATTTGATTTTTTGAGTCAACTTAGACACGTCTGTAAATCAGTGGACTGGTGGCATGTGCAGGCCCAATACCTTATGAAGATACATTATTGCCCCCCCACCACCACCCCGTCTAATTTACAAACCCTCTGTAATTGTTTTGACAATACGTTGTGAGACTGAGGTGTTCACAAGGTGATAAAGTAGTTCATCATTCCTAAACCTGTCAGGACACTGCTTAAACGACTTCCTTGTTATTTGAAACTCAGGTGTTTGTTTGTTTTTATTGACTCATGTGTTTATGCTCCTTCTATGGTAATCAGCCAACCAGCAATATATTAATTTTAATGTAGTTGGAAGACTTTATTTTATTTTGACATTTGATTCAAAGTAAATGAACTATTCATGGTTGTAATATAATTGTAGTGTAATTAGTTAGGGTCTACTGTTAGATCTTGGTACTTTAGTACATTGTTTTTTTAATTTATTAGGGCAGTGTATGCTCTAAATCAGCCTCTGTGAGGTTATAAATAATGTGGGCTTATTGACCATGGAATGTTGAGCAAGTTATTTCAGCTGATTTCAAATGACCATCACTTTTTTTTTTTTAGTCCCATTGGCTAACAGCTGGACATTAGACTCTGCTGACTTCTCCGGTTTGAGCTAGATCTTCAGCTCAGTCTTTCCTCAACATTGTTTTTCTTAGACCGTCTACTGGTTTTCAGTGCTGCGAGTGTCAGCATGAAGGAAAATGTTATCTTTAAACATTAAGCCTAATCTTTACACAATATCTAAGCAACAAATGGTGTGAATTTTCTACTTCTGCTCGACACTAAAGTGCAATTCCTGCTCCAGTGTGGGTTTATTTTTACCTCTGCCAAGGAGGTTATGTTTTTGTTGGAGTTTCTCTGTCGGCAACATTACTCAAAAAGTTATGGGTGGATTTTGATAACATTTTTGGAATGTGTTGGGAGTGTCACAAGGAACAAATGATTATATTTTGGTGGTGATCTGGAAGAGATCCTGGATCCAGAATCCACTTTGAAATTTATTCACCATTTACCATAATGTAAAACTATAAAGTGATCCAGAATATAGGATCTCTTCCAGATCACCATGAAGATGTAACTATTTGTTCTGTGTAACACTCGACACATGATGAAAATTTTATCAAAATCCATCCATAACTTTTTGAGTCATGTTACAACAAAAACATAACCTCCTTGGCGGACCTCTCTACATTCGAAGGGGGTCTGCCTTGGCGTAGGTTTGCGCTCAGAGTGCTTTTCTAGTTATTATTATTGCTATGGTTTTGTTTTTGTTTTTTTTGTTTTTTTTTAAGTTGAACCCTGATGACTAAGGCCACATTTGGACAGATTTTCTTGTCATTGGTTCATTCTCTGGTGAATCTCCGTGCCTCTCAGATCAGAAAAGGAACTGAAATCCTCTGCCTACTGCCATGTTTGGAGTACTCTGCACAGACCATTAAGGACACGTTACTCTCAAGTGGCTCATTAATTCTGTTTTCTTATTGGCTGTGTTCGTATAAGGGCAGTTTTGCTTATTTTTCGTGCATTGTTCAGCCCAGTTTCTTGAGTGAAGACTTGTTTAAAAGGCACATGCTTGTACATTGACATGATCTCCTGCTGAGTTGTGGAAGCACAAGGATAAATGTTTCTTTGGTTGGTGGTCATTTACAAAAACAAGACAAGCAAGCTCAACTTTTTTTCCCAGTTCATCTTGTTGGAGGGTTGTCTGTTTGTGCTGTCTCTAGGAAAATAATGTTGTTGACTTGACACATTTGATGTCACATTCAGCTGATACGGTGTTCCATATCACACATCTGTCTGCCTTGAAATGCTGGATAATGTTGGCATCTTTTTTTTTTTTCCCCCATCTTTTAAGGGTTATACTATTGACTCGTATATCCTAGCAACAACATCCTGGGTTAAATCTGAACCCCTTTGATATGATGTTCTAGGTATAAATACTACACATTTTTACCAGGAGTCATTCTGATCTCATTAGCTGTATTTGTACCCTCTTAGAAGTGCATTGGTACTTTTGTGAATTATCACTTGCCAGAGTCCGCGGCCACATTTACGCACAGGCCCAAAAAAAGGAGAGCTGGTTGGTGAGCCCATCTTTTTTTTTTTTTTCCACCATTGACCAATTTCCACAGCTAAGCTAAAGGAGAAGCAGAGGTGAGACAGGCTGGACATTCATGTAGCACACCTTTGTTCTGGAATTAAAGGTGTGCTGATGCAGGGTATAGTGTGATGTATAACTGTCGAGCATAGTGGTCGTCGATAACCTGTTAAAAGTTGTCCCATCTTTTACCGTTCAACAAACGATGACATGAATAGAGTCCTCTGCCTGAAGTGACATCTTGTTGGGCTCTGGGTCTACACAGTCTTAAATCTTTCCTGTCATGTTGGTATGTTTGTACATGACCCCTGGTCATTTTTTAAATTCCCCTTGGCATGGGGGTCACACGTGCGCATGTCTTCAAAACATCACACCTTGCTTGCGGAACGAGAGATGTTAATTTTACAGAAGGCGTTTTCCCACTGTAGGAACCATTTGTAGTTCCTATAACTTTTTTACGTTTGTGGAACTTTTTTCAGCCCTTCCTACAGCAGAGGAACTATATAATTCCTAGAACCTTTTTAGTTCTCCAGGAACTTTATGATGTAGGTGTTTGGTGATTGGTAGAGCCCAGACCACACCTATTAACACATTTCCTCATCTTGCAGTACCGCTGTCTTTAAAACCGCCTGTGGAGTGTCACCTGTGTGTTGGAAAAAAATACGGAGAAAGTAATAAAGTGACTGACAATGCAGTTTTGTTTTTGGCTATGAAGTTAACATACATTGTAGCATCACCTTCATCTACTAACTCTCTGTAAACTCCTCTATTCTTGATATTAGTCGCTGTATTTGACCATAATTAACATTCCTGTGATACAGAACATAAACGCTGTGTTCTCGTCATTCTCAGTTCTAGTTTATAGTAGCGCTGTCTTCTACTTCCTGGTTTAATTGTTGAATTTAGTGTTTAAAGAATACATCACTGTGGTGGACGTTGATGTCACATTTACCCCTCCCATGGTTCCTATGGCCCTGTTGGAATGTAAACCTGAAGGTTCCCTAGGAACCTTATAGTTCTAAAAACTCTTTAGTTCTTAGAACTACGCTGTGGGAAAGCGCCTATAGTGTTCTGGAATCATGGTTCCACTTTTTCACAGCTCTATTGGTACCTTCAGAGGCTTTTATAGAACCTTGACAGAAGGACCACATGATCCCACCATTTAGTTTAGGTGAAATATTCCTGGAACAGTATTGCTGTGTAAAAAGGGCTCATCTGTTCTAACTGTTGTTTACTGAATACAATATATTTTTCCTGATAAACTTTACCATAGTTGTAATAATGAAGTTACACTCACAGGACTGACACAGGATTTTATCAGACAAATATCTCCTGATGTTTATCGCAATCATATAATCGGCCAGCACTAACAAACTGTGCTTCGTTCCTCTGAAATCCAGGAAAACTCTATAGCATCACTTTCGTTTTACATTTCATAGCATGTCCAATAGCCTCCTAATTTATATTACATAAAGTTGACACGACTGTTATGAAACGTATCCAAGCAGATAAAAGTGCTTTGTGGCAATAAACGTATAATTTCATAATCTGTATTTTCTGCAAATTCAAAATGTTTTTTCTTGTCAATGTCAAATTAGTGTTGGCGTTAACTCTTTCCCTTCAACCCTTTTATCTAAAACGCGTCTTCGCTGTTGCTCTCCGCTCCATAATCATGAGATATGGTCGTCAAGAGGAAAAGGGAAAGCTTCAGCATTCGTTCGCCCTGCCTGAGGCATTACCATGATCACAGCACATCACATGTTCTTCCTAAAGTG
The DNA here is from genome assembly GCA_020466265.1 of Siphamia tubifer. Taxonomy (NCBI): domain Eukaryota; kingdom Metazoa; phylum Chordata; class Actinopteri; order Kurtiformes; family Apogonidae; genus Siphamia; species Siphamia tubifer. The sequence goes on from CM035796.1 coordinate 4,035,398, forward strand.
CTGTCTACCTGCATCTCCCCATGCCGTCTCTCTTCGGGTAACATATTCAGCAGTCTTCACCTACACAGCTGCCGCCCTCATTTAAAAATAGCAGAGGATATAATTGATTGTGAGATGCATTACTAACACTATCAGAGCCTTTGTTTCTGAGGGGATCAGCGTATATGACTCAAGAGGATAACACCGTTGGTTGTGACTCACGGTGCAGGCTGTTGCTGTTTTGGGATGTACGGGGGTGTGCAGGAATGAGATGTGCTGTGAAATGTTGTCTTGCTGATATTTGAAACTAAATCTCTACAATAATCTTCCCAGGAAAGACTGAAACTGTGTCTAGTATTCTGGGAGACGGAGGCACTGAATGAGCTGGGGGTTTTTAATTATTTTTTTTTTAATCGTAATCAAGTGCAGAATTTTCCCTCCTCGGCATTGCAGTGACCCCGCCCCGCTCTGCAAGTCTGGAGCTGTGTTTTGTAAAAGCTTGTTTGTTTACAGAAGAGCTTGTCGTCCGTTTGATCAGTTCGTAGTGTTTAATTCAGTTGTCAGATTTAACACGGGGTGATATTCCGATTGGTTTCATGTTGCTTCTTATTACAGAGAGCCAATTAAATTAGATCCCAGACCTGTGGATCAGACAGGGAGAGGACTTTTCTCCATGACCCTTTTGTGTTTTTGTTCTCTCCCTCCGTTTGTAATGAAGTCATATCAGAAAAGGCTGAAAGATCTGAGCTGGTCGTCCTGTCTAGAGTTAGAGTAGGCAGCCATGTTATTTACAGTATTTGATAGACTTGAGCTCTTGTAATGTGTCAGATGTTATCAACAATGGTCCACATTATGTCATTAATTTCGCCTGTTAACAGTTTAACATTCTCTACTAATGTTGAGATTAAATGCAATTTGCATTTGTTTTATTTTAAGGAACTTACTGAAGGTAATGCAAGTACATTTACATTTAGTAGTAATAAATTATTTATTTGGTCTGTGGGTAAATGATCACATGCACTTTTCCTTCTCTTTTGCATATTTTTCATTTCCAAATAATTCTAATCATTATAACAACAAAAAAAGAAATAATAAAAAAGAATATTTAATCTTGACTAACATTGGTTGGGTGAGATTATTGTAATCTGTGTGTGTGTGTGTGTGTGTGTGTGTGTGTGTGTGTGTGTGTGTGTGTGTGTGTCCGCAGAGACATAATAGGGGCGAGATTAGACATTCTCTGAATCCTAGTTTGTATTCTTTTCATTTCCTAATAATAATAATAACAAAGAAAATTAAATAAATAGAATGTTTTACAATTGTGATAACCAGAGCAAACATTCTAAGCTACCTTTACCTGAGTCGTGTCCAATAGATTCTCATTGACAGTGGTTATTTGAACTCCTCCTATGATCTTACATGACCCTGTAACGTCACCCACTGCAGCTTTTATTTTTGTTTTAGTTGAGTCTCTTGGCAGCAGAAGGTTAATGTTGTGATTTTAAGTAAATATGCTACGCGTATACTTTTACAGTAGAGATTTATAGTGGACATTTGCTGCTTGAGGTTCAGGACCTAACAATAAAAGCACTATGGCAATTATCTCTTTTAAAATGATCTTTAAACTCTGACCTAGTACACATAAACTAATATAACCTGTGTCAGACTGATGTCATATGTTGATCATGTGGTGAAAACTGACCTTTTAAACCTTGTTTGCTGGCCGACGTCACAAATTTACTCGTTAATGTTAAATTGCTGAAACTGGCAGTTAATCTACACCATGTAGTAACACAACACATAGCTACAAGTGATCCTACACCAATAAAAGCATAATAATCAACACTTTATAGCACTGTCAAACTCATTTGAGTTACATTCAGACCAATATGATGTAGTCGGCTGGATGAGGAAAATAATAACGGTGGAAAAAGTTACGTTGCAGTATGAAAACCTGCACATAACACGGACAACCTGAAATATGTATTTTTAGAAATGTCATTTTTGCAATATTACACCTCACTTTTACACAATAGATCTAAAAATAGACACCACATTTAGTAACGGGTAGAATTTTGATAAAATTACACTCCCTTCTCTTAAGACATTTCAGGTTGTTCATGTTAGTTTAGATTATTCACAGTTTTTGGGGAAAGCACAGTTGCTAAATGTCAACTTTGTCATGTATGGTCTGTATTAACGTGAACGAAAATATTTTCTTCAGTGTAATTTTTGCTTTTCCCAAATTCATCCCATGGGCTGGATTGTACTTCTTTTTTTTTTGTTTAGTTTTTTCCTTTTTTTTTTTTTTTTTGCATTTTTCCAAAAACCTTTCCAGGTTTTGGAAAAGTAAAAAGACCCAGAAAGTTTTGGAAAAGTCATGTATTTTTTTACACAACATAATAATGTGTGATTAATAATAATAAATTTTTTTTTGAATAAAACCATTATTGCACATTGTCTTAACCTTAATGTTCTATTCAGTGAACTGGAAATGAACTTCCAGTTCATTTCCAGTTCACTCACTTCTTGGGATGTAACATGCCGCATGTGGTGAAGTGAGTATGGACTAAAATCTAGCTCAAATTAAATGTAAACGCTAGGAAAGTGAGGATTTAACAATATCTGGCTTCACTGGGACGTGACCATAAATGTTAATTTAATCTTGAATCACACATTGTCATTAATGTTATTGTTAAACCTGTGAGGGTAAATTTTAACAACACTTTAACTTTTTATTCGTACCGTTTTAAAGTCAACTTGCATTCGTAGGAATATGTAGTCATGGAAATTTGTCGAAAAGTCGTGCAAAAGTATTGGTTAAAGTGTGTATGAACCCTGATACTGGTCCTTAAACACGTTGCTCGTTCATTCAGAAATGGTGGTAATGTTTTTGAATTCATCTTCCTAGGGCTGAAGTTATTTTGTTCACTGTCCCACACGCATTAAAAGAAGTGATAACTGCACAGAGCTGATCATATATTGCCTTGATAATTTCACGTTTTAATGCAATGATTTAATGCTCGAAGTTTGAATCATGAGAAAACGTTGTCATTCCGTTGCTAATATTCCTTTCCACATTGTACTGTTGTCATGAGCATTCTCTTAACAACCATAATAAACATCTGAAGTGAAGTCATCTTTTTGTGGCCAGCGTTTTGCCGAGTCGACAAATGTAACTTGCTGTCTGTTGTCTCCCAGAGAACCTGTGGCTGTTTTTAACTCCCTTTAATGAGGATTATATTGCGGCACCTGAGGAAATGCTGACTTGACTTCTCGGTGGTGGGCTAAGCACTGTGTTGAGAGCGTGGCGTCTGATATCTGGACTTAGGGTGTGATCTTTGGGCAGGGACTTTAGAACCAGAGGCATTTCTGCTCCAGGTGTGGTTGGTATTGTGGGTAAGGCACTTGCGTAACCGTGGTCGTCATGCTCTGTGTTTGCAGCTGTTCGGGCGTTCATGGTATGATCCTCCAGGATATGCTGCTGTCACACACCAAAGTTTTGGGGTTGCTGCTAATCCAGGCTTAAACAGTCAGTTTATGAAATCGTTGTTTACTTCCTTCACTTTTATGTAATATTTGAGCCTGCTGAACTTAATCCTACTTGACAAACACAGGTATTATTTTCTGTCCTATTTACTTTTCGTGTTTTATTTATCTTAAAGGATACTCAGACCTTTTCTGATGTGGTTTTGTTGAAGTAATTTACAGTTTAGACTGTATGCTCAGTATATTTTGTATTAACTTAAAGGACAATGACTACAGCTATAAAGGCCTTTAATGAGTAACACTAGATGATGTCGTAAATTTTCACTTGCTCAGCTAGTTTTGTACAGTTAGTCAGCATGAAAGTATAACTTGTATCTGTACTTGTATCTGTACTTGTATCTCGTACATCCACACCAAGTTATGATCAGTTAAGTCATTTCATGCAAGTTCATTCAGAACACATTAACCCAGATAATTTTGTCTATGTTTGTTATCGATCATTAATGTAATAATCATCAATGAACTTATTAATTTCTTACAATTATCATATGAATATATTGAGTACATTTTGGAAGTCTGGGTGTGGCCGAGCTTTGACCTTTGCCCAAAAATCATATACAAATTTAATTTGGAAATTAATGCAGATAATCGAATAATATTTAAATATTTATTATTTTGAAAATGCCATTGTGGTCCAAAAATGTTAACTGGCCATCACAAAACAATGCTCAATCCTAAACACAGATGGATTGAGATGACGCATGTATTTTCTTTTGTACTTGGACATATGAATCAGTGTAATACTTCATCAATATTCTTGAAGGGGGGTGAAATTATACCACCACTCTATATGAATGCATGCGTCTGGAATCTTCCCTGGGTCAGGGTTCAGTGCTTCATCAGTGAAAGGCCTGCTGCCACATGGTCATATGGGTACATGGAATGTGTGTATCTGTATCAGTGGTGAATATAGGTCAACATTGTGCAGCCCTGCCCTGCCATGCCCTCTTTGCTCCTATTCGGCCCGTCCCATCTCGACAGGCAGACCTCAGCAGTCTGCTAGTGTTGACCATTCCTTCCTCTGTCTCTTATCAGTATTGCATAGTTGGAAAACACAGGGGAGTGGGCAGCACACACCCAGTTTTTGTCAGGACACTCGATCCGTGGTCAGGCATCGAAAGCTCAGACGCTGCAAGAAGTACGACATTACTCACACTACAGTGAAACAATATGTGAGGAACGGTCATCTGTATTTTTAACTTCATTAACAAAGTCTTGGAAGAACCATAGTGTGGCCCATTCCAAGAGGATACTGTCAAACAGGTTAGAGGGAGATTCTTTACTTGACCAAGATCAGTGTTGATCGTCTGTATTTCACCCATGAATTCAAATAAATTCTAAACCTGAGACTGATGGAACCAGAGCTCGTCATTGGCTGGACTTCAGTTTTCAATTCAATTCATCTGTGGAGCTTTCAATCAACGAACCTTTTAAGTTCTTAAATAATAATATTCCACCCATTACTAAATGTTTTGTGTCATATACACATGTAAATGACAAACTAAAGCCTTTTAATGTTAAAATTCCACATTTATTTCAGTGTTTTCATGTTATGTATGACACACTGTGAATATGGTTTGTATATGGAAACCTTTTCATAATGTAAATTAACTTTTTTCCCCTCTCTAAAACATTAACAACAGTTTGGGTTTGATTATTATTTATGTATTTACATATTTTTATGTTTTTCTTTTACTGGTCCGGCCCACTTCTGATCAAATTTAGCTGAATGTCGCCCCTGAACTAAAATGAGTTTGACGCCCCTGATTTATGGCAATGATGCAATAACCTGCTACTTGCTTGATTATCAAGGAAGACGCACAGATACTAATTTAGAAATGTCAAGTCAAATATGCAAATTTAAACTGTCATAAAAAACAGGATGTCCTCTTTTTTTTTTTTTTTTTTGCCATTTCTGCAATTGGATGTGTCTTAATCCTGTTGCATCAGAGCCTTTTTAAACTGCAGTCATTTACTGTTATATAACCTCGTAGGTGATTATTTGTACTTGTTTAAGTTTTGTGGCCATGGTCTTTCATTGGTCAAAAAGAGCATGATGACAACAAATATTTAGGACTGAAGAACCTGGGTTAATGAAATAATGAAAACTCAATGACAACTGTATTACACATCAAATTACAAATTACAAGTTTTTGTTGCATTTTTGCAAAACCAAGCAAATGGACTGATGAAGAAAATGTCTTTATAAAGCTTTGAAATGCAATAATACATAATCTATAGTTCTTGTGGTCTTTAATCAGACTAAGGCAGTAATTAGAACTTGTACGTACATGTACTGACTGTGCTGATGTGCACCCATCTTTCCTCTAAAATAACAACAGCTGGTGTGTTGGGCTCATCTACACTTCATCTCTCCCTGTTCCCTTCTACTTGTATCGTACGTCCATGTCTTCTCCTCGGCTCAACACATCCCACCCCCCTGGTGCTTTGATCATTTCGCTGGGGTTCAGTCAGTCTGTCCTTCAGCCTGAGGTGAAGGAGAGACCCCTCCTCCTTCAGCAGCAAGGGGGGGGGGGTGATCAGTACAACAATTGGCTAGAGTTTTCCTCTGGTTCCACCCTCTCGACTGGACTGAAACACTTTGTTTTTTGCAAACATTCTATTTCCGTGTGTGATATGCGATCGTGAAGAGGTTTTCAAGCAATATAGTAAAAATTGTTCCAAACAGGAGATCTCCCACCCCACTTTTATGGGTTTCCAGTAGCATCGCTCCTGCTCCTCCTGCTGCTTTTAGTGTTTTTAACATTCATATCGTATCATAAATCTGGAGCAGTAACACCTATTTTCATATTGTTAATGTGTATCATGAAGGATACAGTCCACTGAACTATTTCACACAAAACTCAATGTGACCTTACTATCTTTATGAGGAGGAGGAACTTTTATTTCTTTCTAAAATTACATTTTAAATCGACAAAGTTTATGGTACTGTATCAAAAAAGAATCTCTTTCCATTGATTGCTATTCATGGGACAGAACAGACATTCTGTTGTATAACTATAACAAAGTTGAATGGAACTACAGTAGAGGTTTCTATCCAGTGACTTTAACCCTAACCCATCATTATGAAGTTACTCCGCTCTAGATTTAATGCTTTATTGATTCATGAATTGAGTTGTTTATTCCTTTGACTTGGGTGTTTGGTTTAACTGTTGTATAATTTCTAATAAACACTGTTATTTCTTTTCAGTGCTTGGCAAGTTGCAATGACGTATATAAAACAATGTAAAATGCAAATGGGTAAGATATTAACCCTTTGGGCGCCCCATTTTTTTTCAATGTTGACATATTTTTTACATGAATATTTCAAAGAGCTGTTGCACAAAAGTGGTAAGAGATAGAGCTTTGCTCCAAATTACAAATTTGTAGGGCAGGACCTAAAGTATATTTTTAAGATATTTTTGTAGATCTAATTTGCATATTATGACATCATCATGACGTCATCAGTAGGCGGACAGCTGAAATTAAGGAATTTCACAGTGGGAGAGACTCTGGATCAATCAAATTGGGATGTTTTGCTTAAAAATTTAATGTTTTGTCATCTACTGAGTGTCTGTGACCTTGTTGTTGCTTAAAATACTGTTATTTACTTTAGATGCATCCGTAGTGAGCATCCAAGAAAACATTGATGACATATGTTGACTGCTCGGAATTCTGTTGAAATTTCTCTTGTGTGTCTGGCCATAAAATAAGGTAATTTTAGACAATATGCATGGAAAAAAGAGAAAATACTTCATATATTATCAAGAGGGTTGAAATATCATATTTGAGTATCAATAACTCTAGCTAAGAATCCTTTTTAGCTTTTGAGCAAATTTGATAAGCTCAACGAACTGATTGAGGATATTTATATTTCAGGAACTGATTTTATATTTCAAAGAACTGATTCAAAATACAATTCAAAATATTATTTACATGGCAAAGAACTGATTCAAAATATTATTCAAAACAATGAAACATGTAGGCCTAAGAACTACACAAACATGCCAAATATTCATCCATACACATGCCTCAGGGGGTCACTGAGAAATCAGTTCTATTCTATCTGTCCAAATGACACTGTACGCAATAGTTTCCCTGGTCAGATTCCTCACTATCACTGCTACTACTTCGGTCAAAATCATCAAATGTTGGATCTTCAGGTTCAGAATCCGAGTCAGCTAAGACCTGACACAATGCCTCATGAACCGTGAACCTCTTTTTTGCCATTTCGTGTGTTTGATGAATAACTTTAGTCAGCAATGCGAGAGCAGCCGCCTCCGTAATACTCCGGAATAGCTCTGAGCGAGCGCTTCGAGGTGCGGTCATTTACCAAGGCATTTCCTGGAAAACTTTTCATGGGGGCAGGGCCTAAATTTGTGCTCGGGAGACAGATTTGCATGTCTGCCACCTAATAGTATGGAGTATGAACTGCATTCAAATCGCAGTTAGATGAGAGAGTGGATTAAACAGAGCACCGCCGCTTGGCGCAAATTTGCGACTTGGGCGCCCAGAGGGTTAAAAGGTAAATCAAATGGTTTAATCTAATTTAAAGCGGACCTAAATTATGGATTTAGCATATGTGTGCTGGTTATAATATTGATGTACTGAACACCAAACGTAAACTAGGAAAATGCTGAAAAGGTCTAAAACAGTGGCAGTAGCAAAAATAATCCTCACAAAAATATAACATGCAAAGAAAGATGAATATCTGTATGTGTGGAAGAACACAGTCACTCAAATGGAAACAAACTACCACAGTGTGAATTGTGATTCAGCAAAATAAATAAACGGGACAAATTTGAAATGACAGAATTTAGTTTTTCTGATTATCTGTCACTATATGTAACGTTATTTATACCTCATGACTCTAATGGTCATAATAGTGTGAGGCCGGGGCAGTGTTACAAAGGCTTGTTTTGTTAAAGTTTTCACCTGCATCAGCTGATCTGCAGAAACAAATCCTGTTTATTTCAACCGTTTTCACTCTGCAACTTCAACATGTTTTGCAAAGAAAATGGTAACGGTGTGTTTTCTGTGAGAGCACTGGCTGTAGACAGACAGGCAGACAGACAGGCAGACAGACAGACAGACACACACCATAGTGTAGTTAAAGGCAGTGGTGAGGCTTGTGTTTTGTTCAGCCTCAGTCACTGCTGACTCTTCAGGGTGTCGCTGTTTCAGTCATGTCAGTGTTTCAGTCGTATCTATCATCGTCCTTTTTTATTTTTTACAGTAATAATCTGAGGAAGAGTCTGGTGACCGTTTCCCTCTTTACAACACACTTTAATTGATTTCAGGAACGGCTGCACAGAAACCAGAGCCATTTTTCCATCCTCCCACAGGAAACTGGAGATGCAGCTCGCTGTGTAGGGCTTCATCTCCATGGAGAGAGATGATAATGGGGGGGTGAGGGGGCGGGGTTTTAATCACTCCGTCGCATGTTGTTGTGCGGACCTCCACCGGAGAGGCTGATGTGGAAATTGTGCAGTACAGGCCGGCAGGAAATTGTACGTTCCTCGAAATAAATATGGAGAACAAAGAATGATATGTGGGAATTACAGGATGTAGAGCATGTGATTACACTGCTGGATCACATGGATTCTGCTGCCGTTGAGCACGGAAAATTAAAAAAAAAAAACACCACCACAAGCACTACTCATTATGTAAGTGGAACACATATGCAGGTCACTAATGGGAATGGATGTCACAATTTTATGTTTCTGTCTGAATCTAACAAAAGCCTCCTCACTTTTCAGAGAGATTACCCCCCCCCCCCCCCACACACACACACACACTCCCCCCCAACAAGTGTGTTTATTCAGGGTTCCTGCAGATCCTTAAAGTCTTAAAAGGCATTGAATTCATTGTTCTAAATATAAGGCCTTAATTGGCATTAAAATGTCTTAAATCGAATCTTGAAAAGTATATACTATATTTTTATGACAGACGTCACTGTAGTTATTATTGAGCACAAATATGAAGTCATATATGGACTTTAATTTAATTTTTTCAGTTATTCTTCTATTATTCGATGTCCAGCAGACTGACCATCAGTTTCTTTCCCTGGTCAATTCAACTGTAGGATCAATAAAGTCCTTCTGTAGTAGTTTTGTTCTAAACACCCATGGACTTGTACGCACACATTGAACATAACATAACTTGCACACCGCACTTTTTAATTTAATTAGTATTTTTAACGTTTTTAAAATTAAAATCTTTTAACCTTGATGTTTTAAAGTGTCATTGCCATTGTTTGTCTATTTCTTGCTGTTTTTACTTATCCCTCTTTTGTCATGGTGCTAAGTGGTCCCACTAAAGTGCTATTTCATTGTAACTTGTGTACAATGACAATAAAGTCTATTCTATTCTATTTTCCAGTCAAACTACTACTCACTTCTATTAGGAGATTGATCTGCAACATTGACCACAGGACTCGTAGCCTAGTAAACTAACCCGCCTCTAGTGGCAACAAATATTTTTGCCCGACTCGTTGGTCTAGTGACCAACAGTTCAGGTTTAACCGATCCAATCACAACGCTCCATTTGTGTAGTGAGATTGTAGGGCGGGGCTTAGCACAGTGACGACAGGGTTGAAGAAGTAAGAACTTATAAACAGTCTATGGTCTGATAAGCAGCATGTAAACGGATATTTTTCCTCCACTGTTAGCAGTGTGTTAATGTTAATTAGCCTAGCCTATAGGATGTTAAAACAACCAGATAGACGCTAGTTTAGACTTGTTTTCGTTGCTCTGTATACATTGCTCTGATTGGTCATAGTTCTGGCCTATTACATGCAGAGTAGTTTGATGGACAGTCGTTGATCCCACCCCTACGCTTAAGCTCAGTCTATGGATCGTCTCCAGACTATGAATTCAGATCATAGTCGGGCGTCCCAGGCTACAGGACTCTAACATAGTAACAGATCCTGACAACCTCACACATTCAAGTTGTTGTTAATGATTGATGGAACATGCTGTTGAGATACAGGGTTTTATTTCAATGTTTTCTTCACATTCATTCATGGGTTTGTTTGTGTTGTCTTTCTTTAGGCGAAAGAGATCTTGACCAAGGAGTCGAACGTCCAAGAGGTGAGATGTCCGGTGACCGTGTGTGGCGACGTGCACGGGCAGTTCCACGACCTCATGGAGCTCTTCAAGATTGGAGGAAAATCTCCAGACACAAACTATCTGTTCATGGGAGACTATGTGGACAGAGGGTACTACTCCGTAGAAACCGTCACTTTACTAGTAGCACTTAAGGTAAGAGGAGTACCCCAGGAGTCACTATTCAGGCAATTACCTATGGTGGCCGACAGGGGCAAAGGCACCGCATCAACAAAACACTGCAAACACGAGAGAGATGCAACAAACAAAAACATAAAACAAATGCAACAGAAGTGAAGCTGCAAAAGAAAAATGCTGCAGAAGCAAAAACATACAAACCCCCAAAACAGAGAGAAACGATGCACTCCACAACAAAACGAAAGGTCACCAAAATAAAATGGAAGAAAAAGAAGACGACGACGGTGGATGAAGACGAAGTTGATTAATTTAATAGAAAAGGTTTTGTTTCTTTGTCTTTTTTAAACATGATATGATATAGTAGAGCAGCAGAGGTACCTTTTCACACTAATCTCTTAATGTAATGAACTTCATCTTCATCCATCGTCTTCTTATTTTAAAGAACTTCCATTTTGTTGTGGAGTGAATTTGCAGCGTTTCTCTCTTGCAGTTGTTTTGTGGTTTGGTACATTTCTGCTTCTGCTTGGTTTCTATTATTGCCGCATTTTTCTTTTGCAGCTTCACTTCTGTTGCATTTGTTTTATGTGTTTGTGTTTTTGGTTGTTGCATCTTTCTTGTGTTTGCAGCATTTTGTCGATGCGTTGCCTTTGCCCCTGTCGGCCACCGTAATTATCAGACGTTTGTGAGCAAAATTAAAAATGGAACTGCGCGTGTCTTTCAGGTCCGGTTCCGGGAGCGCATCACGATCCTTCGAGGGAACCATGAGAGCAGACAGATTACACAAGTGTATGGGTTCTATGACGAGTGCCTAAGGAAATATGGGAACGCCAACGTTTGGAAATACTTCACAGACCTGTTCGATTACCTCCCCCTCACCGCCCTGGTAGACTCTCAGGTGAGAATGCAGGAGGAGCTGAACCAGTTTAGACTTAAATGTCACTCTATGCAAATGTAATGAATTGTGAGAAAACCACGACATTTTGTTGAGTCCTCACAGAAATATAATCAGATAATGAATTTTAGGATTTTCAGACTTTAAAACACTGTAAGATATCGTCGATATTTGTTCAACATGAACGATATCCTAAAGGTAAGGGTTGAGAGAACCCTTCGCAAAGAATTTCAGTCAGTATATGGCTGAAAATAAATTGTCTTTGCACCTGTGTAAGACGGAATCAATTTTGTTTGGATCCAGTGTTAAACTGTCAATCACCAGGTGTGAACATTAAAGTCGTGAAGTAAGTTGAGGTACCACTGTATGTGAAAAATGGAGAGACTTATGAAGTGCTTCTTTATTCTCTCCCGTTCCTCATATTTTTTTTTCCCTCTTTATTCAGATTTTCTGTCTTCATGGAGGCCTGTCACCGTCCATAGACACATTGGATCACATCAGAGCACTCGATCGTTTACAGGAAGTGCCACATGAGGTAAAAATGCGCCTGATTTTTAAATTGAAAAAAATAAATACAACGGATTTTGTCAAGTCGAAGCTGACCTCTTCCTCATCTTCTTCCTCCTCAGGGTCCTATGTGCGACCTGTTGTGGTCAGACCCTGATGACCGCGGTGGCTGGGGCATCTCTCCACGAGGAGCCGGTTACACTTTTGGTCAGGACATCTCAGAGACGTTCAACCACGCCAACCGCCTCACATTGGTGTCCCGTGCCCACCAGCTGGTTATGGAGGTGTGTACCTGTGTTCCTGTCAGACTAGTTTTACACCAACTGTTCACTGCAGCAGATTTGACTTCAGTATATTTATTGATTAGGACAAAGTGCTTTTCATTTCGCTGGCAGACGCACCACAGGCTGTTGTGAAGGCACTGTGGCAGGCGTTGTCTTTGTTAGCAATTTCTTCCAACATCTCTGACGACACTTCAAGTTGCGATTAATTTAAAATTTAATGTAGACAATGTACAATATTTACACAATTTAAAAAAATGTTTATTAAAAAAAAAATTTAAAAAACGATTCGGAGAGTGCTTAATCTCGCCCCTATTTTGTGCCAATCTCAAGTTTCTATGACAACCTGTTCATGAATTAGAGCCAATAATGTGATTTTGAGCTTTCTGCTAAATGTGACCTTGACCTTTGACCTTTTGCAATATTGATAATTTCATTATATGTATATATGCGTCAGTGCGTGTAATATTATGATAATATATCCAGTATTGATGAAGTTATCGAGAGATATGTCTATGTTTGACACAAACAAACATTGTTACACAAGTAAATTTTGTGACATGTCACATTTGACCTCCAGAGATCTCAAAAACTATTAGCCGTAGGTGATAATGCCAATTATGATTCTGCATCGTTTGGTACCAATCTGAAAGTTCTGTGACCCTCTGTTCTTGAACTATAACTAATAATGTGATTTTGACCTTTTAGTTAATTGTGACCTTGACCTTTGACCTTTGCTCAAATCACTGCAGCTGATGTGCATTAGCTATATGTATATGCCCATGCAATTTCATAGTGATATCTCAAGTATTCATCAGATTATAGACTCTGTGGACACACACACACACACACACACACACACACAGATACACAGGGTGATGACAATAATCTCACCCAACCAATGGGCAAGATTAAATACTTAAAATGTGCCTCTACTCTCATAAAGGGTCATGTTTTAATGACTCATAAAATAAAAATTAGTCACGAGATATCAATGTCATTACTATTGAATACTGAAAAATTAATAGATCTATAAATAAATAATACATTGGATAAGTTCTCCTCCAGTGAAAGTACCACCCACTTCCATTCAGACATTGATCCCTCTTGCATCAAGACCACAAGACTCTAAACCCAGCGACAGAACCTGACACCCTCACAAATTCAACTCATTATTGATTCTTGATAGAACACGCCAGTGAGATACATACAGAGCCATTGTTCTTATTTTCAGAGCACAGAGAAATGTGCATTTTACTGATGAAGAAAGAAAAAGAGAGAGAATCTGAAAAACACAACTGCTAGAGTAACTCACGAGTCTCTCATACTTTGAAGAATATGTTCAGATTAGATTTACATTTGCCTGAATAATGCATCTGCTTCCCTCAGGGTTACAACTGGTGCCATGAAAGGAACGTGGTGACAATATTCAGCGCTCCCAACTACTGCTACCGCTGTGGCAACCAGGCAGCTATTATGGAACTAGACGACACCCTCAAATACTCATTGTAAGTGAAATATGACTTGACAAAATGGAGGTCCAGCATATATACTTTTGCATAACTCTAGAGAAAAACTGTTTAGATAATTCATGAGGGAAAGTGGCTGTGCTTCCGATGACCATCAACGTGACATGATCAAACATGACTATAGGTTAACTTTTAAGGATGCGGGAAAAACTGAAAAATTGGTGCTTGAAAAGTGCTTGAATTTGTTCATGAAAACCCTGATTTAAAGGGATAGTTCACTATTTGTCAAATGAATTTGTACAGGATCAGTGTCTTTACTCTGGTGCACCCACAGTGACTTACCCCCGACAGTGTCCTGCGAGTCAAGTTCTGGTCCGGGTTTGGTCAAAGCGAAAGTAGTCCCGGCAGGTTTCCTGGGGTCAACAAAATAAAACGTGTTTCTTCTCAAAACAGTACGTGTTGGAATGAATGATTTATTTGCATAACAAAACCATAACGGAACAAAAACTCACACCTTGTAATTTCTTGGAGCTACTTTCTCCTGCCGGGACTACTTTGGCTTTGACCAAACCCGGACCAGAACTCTACTCACTGGACACTGTCGGGGCTAAGTCACTGTGGGTGCACCAGAGTAAAGACACTGATCCCAGACAAATTCATGTGAGAAATAGTGAACTATCCCTTTAACAAAATGAAAATAAAAAAATCAATGCAAGCTTGATGACGTCCAGGTACAATAGTATCTGTAATGGAAACGCTCTTGAGGAATAGTACCTGGTCCCTGTGTAGAATCGAGTAGAGCTGATACCGGGGAGTGGAACCGCAGCTTTAATGTGTTTGACATTTAATCTAAATAACTGTTGATGAATCGTTTGTATTTTCATTTAAGTTTTTTTTTTTCCATCTGTCCTACAGCTTGCAGTTTGATCCTGCACCTCGCAGAGGGGAGCCTCATGTCACCCGTCGCACCCCAGATTACTTCCTGTAAAACTCTGACCTTTGACCCCTTGTACAGTCTAGTCCAGTTCTGCCATGATATATGAAAGTACCTTCAACTGATAACAACATGAATGAAGACGGGGACGGGTGGGAGACGGGGTGGGGGTTGGGCGCGTGGGGTGGGGGCTACACAGCAGTGCACATTGAATATTCACACAAAGACCTATTTAAGCATTTAGTGATTTAAACAAAAAATGTCTGCGTGTCTATGGATGGACCAAAAGGTGTGTGCCATAATCATTACAATATTCATTGCTGAGGACATGATATTAAAAATCAGCCCCACTATGTAAAGCAACAGTGTTTAAATCCCTCATCCTGTACCTGTGTAGCTGGACTGACGGCACTGAGGTCCAAAAAAATAAGAGTGAAGAAAAAAAACAAACATGAATTTGCGCCTTCAAATGCGGCTGTTTGAACCCACATGCCATGGCTTCTATTTAGGAGATCTGAATATGATCTGTTTGCACTTTTGTAAATCTAAAGAAATGTATCATATGTCAAAAAAGATGAAAAGATTTCACACTACAGATGTTTTTTTTTTTTGTCTTTTTTTTTTGTCTTTTTTTGATTTTTATTTTTGAAATTAAAACAATAAAGACCCCATCCGGTAGGTTTTACACCAGGTTTTGTCCTGTGTAAAGTTTTAAGGAACAAAGAACCCTTCTTAAACAGTTATTCTGCTTGGTATATATAAGACAGATGATGGAGCGTTCATCCACATCAACTCACCGACTCGCTCTGACCTACAGAGTCTGTATTAACCAAACCATTTGAATAATAAAGACAAAGGTGGCTCATGAATGTCTGTGCTTTTGTTTTTTGTGATTATGCTAAAACATTATTTGCTGAATGAGATGAGTTCTGTTATGGTAGAGGTTCCTTTGACCTGGGATTAATTTCCAGTTCAGTCAGATGGATGTCAGCCAGTCCAGTGGCTAGACTTGTAGGTCAGCTGGCGTGGGGACAATTGGGGATTCAGTTCAGGATGTGCATTTTGGAAAAGACTGATTAGCCTGGTGGTTTTTGTTCTGTTCCACAAATGTGATCACTACCAGAGAACGTTGTGTAATGTGACTCATCTAAGCATTTGATGTGTAGTTAATAAGAAATATTGACTTTTTTTTTTTTTTATGGAAGTTTAAAAAGGCTAATGCAAGTGTGATGTCCTGATTACTCCTTTACACTGCTGCTTTATTTTATTTTCTTTTTTTTTTAACTTTGTCATAATAACTTCAAAAATCTTTACATAGAAGTTTGCAGACAACACAGTTATAATTAGTTTGCTAAATGGCACTGAAACCACTCACGGTCCTGTGGTTGATTATTTTTTAAACTGGTGTGAGGAATCCTTTTTATTTTTAAATGTTTTAAAGACAAAGGACGTGTATAGATTTTAGGCATGTGCAGCCCACTCCTGATACTGCATTGATAAAAGGACAGGAAGTTGGACTTGTTGGGTCTAATAAATACTTAGGCACATGTCTTTATAACAAGCTGTTATTTCAGAAAAATAGACTTAATCTGTAAGAAGTGTCAACAGCGCTTCACATAGTAAAGTCTGGACCAAGGTTCGGACCAGAACCTTTTTTTTGCCTTTTCACACTGCACTTATAATCCGGACTTTATTTACAGTCTTCATTCACACTGTATTGAATTAAGTGGACCAACAGACTTTAGAACGTCATGTCGTCAATGCGTGTACAGCGTGCGTCTCTCTATACTCGACCCTGATTGGTTAGTAGATGAGTGCGCTACACTGTTGCAGGAAATGGACCCAGTTACTAGTTTTATGAGTATTTTCCAATTCAGTCTTTATAGTATCATCCGACCAAATGTCAATGAAATACCTGGTTTCCTCGTCTCCCCGTGTATTGCCGCGACTTTTTTTTTTAATTAAATATATACATACAATATACATACACTCGTATGGAGGCAAAATTATATAACATCTTTTACCATAAGTCTTAACATAAGAACATACAAAATTCAAAAAAGAAAAAGTCTTTACAAGGCATATGTCCCATTTTTATTGCCGCGACTCATGTTTGGACGTTGACTAGATTCCGCGCACGTGACTGTGACGTAATTGGTCCGATAGTCTGGACTTTCCTGAACAGACCTTTCACACTGTGCACCATCGAACTTTGGTCCGGACCGAGACTACTTCCTCAGCTCGGACCAAAAACTTGGTCTTTAGTCCAGACCAAGGTTCGGGGGAGGTTTCACACTTGACAATAAGGTTTGAACTTTCCTGGAAAGTACGAAAGTCCGGATTTTCTGAGTGCAATGTGAATACGCCAGTCTCCGCCCCTTTCCAGAAGGCTCATAGGGTCTGAGATTGGAAAATTAATAAACGGTATCCAATGGGAAATAAAATGAAACATCGTATTTGGTTTGTCATGTGTGCTAAATCATACATGTTGTACCTCATAATAAATTATCATTATTAATGTGTTTCAACTTCTTCTGCAAACCAACGGCTGATTCATTTGCGAGTAAAACCCCTTAATAATTTGGACTATGTCATTACAGACTCGACACCACAGCTGAGTGGAGTGTGACGTCAAATACGCGACGAGTTGTAGTCTCTTACGAAGTCCACATAAAACCTGACGTCACGTTTGCTCTCCATCAAAAACAGGTGGTCTGCCTATGTCACATCAAATATTTCTTATTAACCGATATCATATGTTAATTTCAGAGCACTTGTCAAACTAATCAGAATTTAGCTTGACTCGCTCCATTCGCTCCCATCCTATAGGGAGCCTAAGTGACGTAATTCTATTTCCGGTCGATTTTCGGGCAATGGGGCCCAAGTGCCATAAAAAAAATGAACGCGAGTCAATGGAGGGATAAAAGTGATTTTCTTGTCCCGTTTGAAATGTGCTACGGTTTTCACATATGATGTCTGTGAATTTTAAAGATACGTTTTCACATTGAGAAAGCACTCACTTTGGACAGGCATCCAAAGTTACGTTAGGTTTTATGTGAGAGTAAGTAATGGACTACAACGTTCGTCTCACAAATATGACGTCACCACCAAGCTTCATCATCAAACTCTTTGAAAATGACTGTGACTTTGGCGAGCTTCACCTCCTTCTTTCAGGACGAAGGCAAGAGCATCAAACGTGGAGAAAACCACTTTAAATCGGGGCATGTGGAAAGTGGCAGCTACTCCGGGGGAGAGATAGTTGGTCGAGTGAGAGCCAGCATGCGGGACAAGCTCTCGTCAGCCGGGAAGCGGTAGAGGGAACATGTGGAAATGGTGTTGTGATTACACCGGGGCACAAAGCACACAGGCATTTACAAATGAAAAATAGAAAAGGCGGTATACGGTTTTGAGGAGTTTGCAGGGAAAGATTCTGCTGCGACGTCTGATATGTAGTCCAAACAGAGTCCAAATAATGACATATTTTTACACGCTAATAAATCACAAAACACGTATCAAAGAAACTCCAAACGCACATCATTGGTTATGATTTTAATTGAAGTACAGCAAATGTGTGATTCAGGGCATAAAGTAAAGTGGACCAGAAAATAATTATTTTCTCCTCATCAACTCTCACTTCGGCCCAGTGGACCGACCGGAAGGGGCGGAGACTTAGGCTCCCTATTTGTTATGCGAGCTAAGCACGCATGCGCCGGAAGTAGAAGGGCCTGATTTAGCCTCATTAGAAAACTAGCTAAATTCCAAATTGATCCTGTCCTGATGAGTATTTTTATCGTTCTTTTCGAGTATATGATTACGTTTTTTTTTATTTTGCTGGTTTTAATCCTTGATGTTGAAAGAGAGAAGCCTACTGAATAAGGTTGTTAGTGTGAGTCGTAAAGTAATAGGATCTGCACAAGAAAACAACAAACAGCTTCTTAGGAAAGCAAATTCTATCCTATCTGACTGTTCCCATCCATTACATGAACAGTTTCAATTTCTACCATCTGGTCCATTGCTCAGATTTCCTTCTGTTAAAACAAACACATTTAAACACTCCTTGGTTCCTGCTGCTATCTCTCTTCTAAATGCCAAGAGGAACATGTCATTTTAACCTTCGCACCTCATTATTTAGTATTTTATGCTAGGCCTATTTATTTATTTATTTGTCTGTTTATTGTGTAATTTGTTTTGTGTTGGTAATCATAATGTTGTGAAACAAATTGCCCCATTGCAGGACAAATAGAGGTTGATTGGTTGAGTTTTTTTGGTGATGTTAAACACATGATTTGGACAATTATACTATGGGGCTAATTATATAAATATTAAATTAAAATCACTCAGCATTTTAGTGAAGCATTTATAAGGGGACTTGTGTTAGTTCTATATGTAAACATACCGTAGGGTTCTTAATGTGAGTGTAAGTGAAGAATAAGGCACACAAAACAGAATAATTTTAATGCAGCACTACAGTAGGATGTGGAATGAGGATAAACCGCCATCCTGTGGTCAATGAAGGAACTGCAAGAAAATGTAATGCATCTCAATGTCCAATGAGATTTGAGCCTCTCCTTCAGTGCAGCATTTAAAAGGAGGAGGGGGGGGGGGGTTATAAACATAAAAGTAATTTACTGACAGCAGTGGTCCATTGCTGCATGTGTTTTATTGACTGCATTACATCAGTGTAATCTTTTTTTATTTCTTACATTCCATAAATATAAAAAACTTGCACTTTTTCATTTCCAGTACAAAGTGACATGGTTTTGAGAATCAAATGTGATCATCTTTTCATTTGAGGGGGTCTCGATGTTGGTCTAAAAAAAGTCTAAAATTTAACTTGGTGATTCTAGCAAGAACCCTGAGTAAAGTTATGTCTGTGATAAAGTGGGTTGTGTGTGTACAGTATAAGAATATGAAACATTTGAGGATATTTAAAAAGAGCTTGCAGAACCCTACTAAACACTAAACTGAAAATCTACCCTTTTCATCTATTTTTTATTTCTCAAATGTGTACTCTTGTCTCCAAATATTTGCCGTACCACTCATTTCATTACATGCTGTTAATATTTAGCCTGTATGATGTTGTCCCCTTCCTAAAGTGACTGACAAAAAAGATGTTTTGGATATTCATCTTGCTTGCAGTGGTTAACACTCGTCTCTCACAGACAGAAGGACCCTGGTTCTATTACACCAGACCTTTCTGTGTGGAATTTACATGTTCTCCTCGTGTCTGCGTGGGTTTTCTCCAGATACTCCAGTTTCCTCCCACCATCCAAACACATGCACTAATAGGTTAACTGGTTAATCTAAATTACTCATAGGTGTGAATGTGTGAGTGATTGTTTGTCTATATATGTTCAGCCCTGAGATGAACTGGAGACTCATACAGAGTGTACCCCGCCTTCACCCATTGTAGCTGGATTAGACCCCCAGTGACCCTAGTGAGAATGAAGTGAGTTCAGATGATGAGACAAATGTATGTTCTTAATGTATTTTTTGTTTTGGGTTTTTTAAAATCCATTTGAAAATGAATTCAGTATTAAACTAGAACACTCTGAGAGTGCAGGTCTCAGCAAGTCTGTAAAGGTCATAAGTTTTGCAAATATACCATTTGCTTGACTTCATATGATGTCAAAATCTGTCTATCAGTGTTATTTCATCTGATGTCAGATGAAGTGAATGGGAAAAAAGTGTGATACTATTTTGGCTGAATTCTGAGATGTCACCACTTGTGCGTCTGAGCTGTTGACCTTCGACCTTTATAGCTCAAAATGTAATGGTTTTGTCCTTGACACATTATCAATCATCTCTGAAAGTTTAATCAAAATCCTTCCATAACTTTTTTTTTAGTTATCTTTGCTGACAAACAAACAAACCGACAAAAGCTCATGGTAAAACCTAACAAATTCCCAGTTCTACTACAAAAAATATTTGACAAAAAAATTAATGTGCTTGAAAGGCTCATGTTGCAGCATGTATTTTTTCAGATATAATATTTAAATTATAATTAAAACAAAAGCTATACTTTTATTTCCCCCTCTAAAGGTCTCAGGAGATATTTTTTTTGTTTTTTGAAAAATCAAAAAACAACTAATGACTTAGACAACAATATTTAAATGTTTTGTAGAGTTTTTGTCTCATACTGCATATATTGTCTTATTAAAAATGCATGTAGGCTATAAAAAATATCTGACACTTATACATTTTAAAAACCAATGTACAAAACTGGATGAAATTAATATTTTGATGATTATTATTATTTTTTTAAACGGTCTTTGCTTTATTTTCTTGAGCTGGTGGAAAAAGACTCTCATTGGATAATAATTTAGTTGGCTTGAATCTGTTGTTCTACCTGCAGAAGCTGCACTGATGGATGAAACACAGAAGATATGGAGTAGACATTGGATTGGACACCCTTGATTCTAGGAACCATTATCCACAACAGAGGTCTTCAGCCCTGGTCCTCAGGACCCACTGCCCTGCATGTTTTAGACACAACCCTGCTCCAACACACCTGATTAAAATGATCAACTCATCATCAAACCCTGCTGTAGCCTGATAAAGACCCACTGCTTTGAATCAGGTGTGTTGGAGCAGGCTGACATCTGAAACATGCAGGACAGTGGATCCTGAGGACCAGGGTTGAAGACCTCTGATCCAGAACAAAGGCTACTCTACTGACTATTAAGAAAAAATATTGGGTTGAATAAAACTAGGGTAGGTTTTGAACATGGTGGATTTTTGGTAATCCACAAATAAACTACCATTGAAATAAAGATTTTCTCCAAATATTATGTTGTTATTCCTTCACTTGTGTATCATACTGTATATGATACACAAGTGAAGGTCAGAAAGAAACTTGATGAAAATTTATTTTTCAATCAAAGAAACAAAGTTAAAAAAAAAAAAAAGGCTATCAATAATTATGATGACTTTAAATGGTTTGTGTGGATGCTTTGTTAATGGTGGACAGAAAAGAAGTATGTTAAAGCATAGGACACATAATTGATTTATTAGTTTGTAAAACGGGGGTGGGAGTTTTCAAGTTGTACTTTTTCCCACTCCTTTTCGAATGCAAAATATTTTTTGATCATGTTGGTGGGTGTTTTTGATGAATCTATGTCCTAAAATAAGATGAAACTGAGCTGAAAGGTAGTATACAAGTATTAGAATTAATTTCTTAACCTACTGAGTGGACGTCTATATGGTGTTTTTTGTTATTTGTCTAAACTGGTGACTGTCAGTCAAGTGTTCTGGTGCTGGTGCCTGGAAGCGGCCGCTGTGTGCCCGTCACGCCGCCCCTCCCACCTCTGTCTGCCGCCGCTGCTGCTGTGACGAAGCGGCAGGTTCGCTCATCAGGTTTACCCGGAGACTTCAGCCGCTGTTTGGATCCCCCGTGTCTGTCAGGCCCTGCTGTCACTACAGAGGACTTTCACCTCTGGTTCCGTGTTAAACTTTAACGGTACGGAGGATTTCTGTGTCAGATCCGCTTTATACACGTCTTGTGTGTTTAAAAGTATAGGTCAGAGGGATTTTTCCTATGTTTACAGGTTAAGGTGAATAGCCTAAATGTAGAAGCTAACGGGCCTCGCGGACAACGGAAGCTACTAGCTATAGATAATGCTATCATTGTGCATGGTAATGCTAGCTGTCTGTTTTACAGCCGTGTTCACCAGCTAGGAAAGATATCTTTTGGTGGTTTAAACAAACTCTGATATTCGCTGGGAATTATTAATAGAAATAAATAGTTTCATGCTGTAAAAAATATAACGGTAAGCTAGACAGCGATATATTTAGCATGGCTTCGGCTCACTCCGTATTAGCTAGCTTTGCTAATGCTTAGCATTAACATGCTAAGCATTTGCCGATTATTTTTTTGCTATGATGACCTCCATATAGATGAATTATACTCGTATTAATTTCACGTTTAACAAGTGGTTTTCACTGGGGTGAAATGTTGAACTTACTCGCAAGCAATATTATTTTAAGTAGTTGCAGTAGTAAATGGACGTAGCTAAATTGTTGGCTGTGTTTGCTAATTGCTCGACGAACGTTCCAACACATCTGTCGCTAAAGTGTTTAATAACCTGTTTGTTTCTCTGTACAGATAATGCCTACAATAAAGTTACAGAGTTCCGATGGGGAGATCTTTGAGGTGGATGTTGAGATAGCCAAACAGTCCGTCACTATCAAGACAATGTTAGAAGGTAAATTATCGTATCTCACAGGGTGACGGTTTTAATGGCGCCCTGTTAAATAAACTAGTTTATATTATGCAGAGTACAATGCAGTGATTGACAATGACTGTTTTTGCTGCTAGATTTGGGAATGGATGATGAAGGAGACGATGACCCAGTTCCACTCCCAAATGTGAACGCTGCCATCCTCAAGAAGGTAAACCATTCACACCTTTATGTTAATTAAAGGCCAAAAGTTAATTTGAACTATTTTTGTTGGAACAAATCTGTCCTTCCTTTCTGAATTAATGTATGATTTAACCCAGTCTAAAATGTACACAGAGTTAACAATACGTTTCCTGTCAACACTGCTCTCCTATATGTTGAAAAGAGCTTTTCCTCAGTGATACAAAAATCTATGCTACACAGAAGGTTAAATAATGGGTGGTTGAGTATCCTTAATTTTTTTTAAGCAGACCTTGTCCAGGCATATCTTTTAAGAACAGTATTTTGAATATGATTTTTCATACTATCATAAGACTGAGATGCAGGATATAAGCCTTTGTGCAATAAAGAAGCATGTACCCTAAACAAAAAGAAAAACTGAGACTTTTCTACCACCCTGGAGAGAAAAGGCAGCATATTATTCTGGGTAGACAATGCTTTTTTTTTTTTCTTTCTCCTTCTGGAAATTTCTCAACAGCATGGGGTGATTTATTTGTGAGGTTGAGACTGTGAGTAAGGTTTGTTTTGTGATTCTTTGAGCCAATTTTTAAATATTGTAATAATGCTACTATAAAATCTGCACATTTGCATCATTTAAGATAAAAAAAAAAAGCCTCTCAAAGCCTTAAGTATGGAAAATACTTTAGCAGTTAGTTTGTTTTGTAGGGACATGGGATACATCCAATTAGCCTTCTCACAGCTTAATATTAATCATTCAGGAGAATCTTATTAGTTCTGTTGTATGCATGATAAAAAAGTTTTTTCATCATGACATGACAATTTACCAGGTAACAAGGGATTATGTAATGGTTGTAATGTTGACTACACAAGCTGTTCTGTCATCACAGTAATTTTTGTTGGTAGTGTTTGAAGCATGCGGAGTATTTTGTTCCATGTTTTTTGCTGTATCTACCAGTGAAGCATCGACTCTTACACTAAAGACAGTAACCAGTTGGATGAGTATAGCTTCTGCTGAAATGTTGCTGAAGGATTCCACACAGGACTGTTAAAATCAGGTGTTTTTGCTCAAGGTATGTGTGTGTGTCTGTGTTTCAGGTCATTCAGTGGTGCACACATCACAAAGATGACCCCCCTCCTCCTGAGGATGATGAGAACAAGGAGAAGAGGACAGATGACATTCCTGTATGGGACCAGGAGTTCCTCAAAGTGGACCAGGGCACCTTGTTTGAGCTCATTCTGGTAAATGCATATTAATATTGTATCGGTACTCCAGGATACATAGAGGCTTAAACAGTCGCACCTAAAAGATTTAAAATGTGCTAATAGGATGTCACAGACGCCATCTGAGATGACCTATAATACCATGTGTGTGTGTTGGGACACAAAAGTTGTATTGATAATCAGAATCGGAGCCCTGTGTGTGTGTGTGGGTGGGTGGGGGGGGGTCATCATCTACAAAATCAAACATAAGACTGGTTTAGTTGAAAGACATTTTTAAACTCTTGATCATCCATAGAATAGAAAAATACACTGCCCAGCCAAAAACTAGTCACACATGCAATATTTCATTGCATCACATTTGGTTTGGATTACAGTTTATTTAGTTGGTTTAAATAAATATGTACTCTTTGTGCATTTGAACACTATGTAGATTTGGGTGAGTGAGGAGGGACACAAAGATACCAAAGCAAAGTTTGTCTTTAGCTGATCTGTGGAGTCCTTAAAACAGTCTTGGAAAACGGTTCCTGCAAGCTATATACACACCCATACCTCTTCTTCAGCCCACCCCTTGAAACAACACCTTCAAACATACATCAACGTGCTGCTGTCTGGAGCGATCACTGAGGTTCATGGGCATTTACCAGAATTCTACATCAATTATCATCCTAAATAACAAAACGGTAACATTTATCAGTTGGTGTCACATGAAGCTTGGCTAACAAAGGTTTAGAAGCATGAAATAAACACCATGAGAAAACTAATGGATAAGGACAATAGTTTATGGTGTTACACCAACAGTTTACACACACTGTTCGTAACTGAGCAAAACTTGCTGGAACATTCTGTTTGGTCAATATCTGACATTTTCTCACTGATGGGGTGAATACGATACCCATAACCCATTAGTATGTCCAAATATTGTAGAATCGTAACTGTATCATCTTACCTATCCAGTAGAAACATGGTCACCTTAGCATTGGTTTTGAGCCCCTTTTCTTTTTTCAGTTGACGCCAGCGCTGGAAAGTCGTAGCGATTACCACCCTTGTCCTGTTCCGTTCTTCGCTCAGGTTCCTCAAAGGGGGAAGAGAGAGAGAGGGGGGGTACTGATATTTGATGAACGTATCAGCAAATGTATCTGGTTCCACCCTATAGACTGAACTAAAACATTTAGTTTTTTGCGAACATTCTATTTCAGTGTGTGATATGGGATGGTGAAGAGGATTTCAAGCATTATAGTAAAAAAAATTCCAAAGAAAGATCTCCCACCCCACCTTTAATAGTGTCAGTGCAGAGACTCAGATGCATGTGTTACTACTGTAGTTGAGTTAATTACGTCAATGCTCTCATTTCTGGTCTTCTGAAAAAGACTATTACATGGCTGCAGCTGCTGCAGAACTCTGCAGCTGATGAGGACCAGAAGGAGAGAGAGCAGATCACACCAGTGCTCAGGTCTCTGCACTGGCTCCCTGTGAGAGGATTGATTTTTAAAGTGCTTTTATTGGTTTTTAATGGTTTAAGCCCTCCTTATTTATCAGATCTGCTTTGATCATATGAGCGTATGAGCACTCTCAGACACTCAGGTAGTAAAAGCTTTGAACTGTTCTTAGAGTTCACACTACAACACATGCTTTGGCCTCATTCAGTTTTTATTTCCCCAAACTATGGAACAGTTGACCTGAGGATCTGAGGTCCACTGGCAGTGTTCATATTTTTAAAGGTAAACTGAAAACTTACCTTTTTAACTGAGCGTTTAAATAAATTCTTACTTTTATTATTATTTTATTCTGATTGTTTTATGTATTTTTGTCCACCGTCACCCTGACCAGGGGAATAGAAATACTTACTCGTCTGGTAAGACTGTACCGTTAACTTTTGGCAGCTTTGATGGAGGATCATCAAATTGACACCACACATGCCTCTCATGAAGACATTGCTCAAGTTTCATGATGACTCGTACTTTTTGACACTTTTTTTTTGTTTTTTGTGGCAGTGGGCACAAGGCCTTCAGGCCAACAGGAGGCTGTTTTTTGGCAGATGTAAAGTACTTTGTGCTACATACACAGTCTATGAAAAGTGCTATATAAATACAATTTGATTAATTTAGTTCTTATATTTTTCCCATCTCCATAACATTTTTAAACAAAGTTGCTTGAAGTTGAAGATTGTACAATTTATCAGGTTTTTCTTATGTGATTTTTATCTTTATGTACTGTAACTGTTGAGGGTGGGCCTGTTGATACCGTTTGCTGTCGAGGTATTTGTGGCACAGTTATTGAGTCACACAAATTTCCCCTAATGGGACAATAAAGTGTATTTAACAAATGTAAAGGTAGTGGAATGACTTCAGTAGACGAAAGTCTGCAAAGGAAATGTTACACAGTGGATTAAACAATTTGTTTTTATTCAAAATATATAAATGAAAAACGTCTTCATGTAAACTCCTGTCATATTAACTTGGAATGTGTGGTTAGATGACTTCTGAATGTTGATGAAATATTTATGTACTCATGTCTCTTTATGCAGATGCATATTGGAGCGATGTTCTGATCCCAGTAGATAAGTGCTGGTGTCGCTTCACTTTAAACTCTGTCCACTTGGTAACGGGGTTTATTTTGAAATGTGAGCCTTTTGAAGTGTAAATGCAGCCACAGTGTCCTGTGTTCAGTCTGTAACCGTCTGTCCACGTGTTACATATTCACCACAGGATGTCCACAAAGTTTCTTGACAATTTAAAAAATATATTCTAAAACATGGTGATATTTGTTGTATGTAGTTGGTGGATTTCGGCTTTTAATCATTTTTAATCGTATCTTCGCTCAATTCTTCAACAAGAGGCAAATTACTGCAAAAGTTTACCTTGACCTTTTGACACCTCAACTGGATGACCTTCAACAAACTATCATTTTCCATCAAGATGCTCTACCATAGGCAGTTCCTATATTGAATGTGTCCTGTCCACCTCCTTCAGAATCAGAATTCTTTATTTGTCACGTGTGGATGAGCATCCACAGTGAAACGGAAGTGACACTCCCTTAACTGTGCAAAATATAACTATATAGAAGATAAAAGACTAAAATAAGTAAAATATAAATAAAAATATAGCCTGGAGGTAATATAAATATGCACATGGATAAGACATTACTAATCAGGGTTTCTTTCTATGGGGTTATGTTAAAGATATTGTGTATTAAACAAAAATACAGGACCTTAAAAACCTTAAGATCACTGTCATAGACACTGTTACAGATGCATCCAGTACCATCTTCATATAATATTAGTGTCTATAGAAAGGTATGAACTGAGGCAAGAAACCTCTAATATATACTTTTCATATTGCAATAATTTCCACAGATTTGTTCACTTGCTTTTGTAATAAATGTTTTAAGTGTAAAGAGACATTAAGCACATCTTGTATATATTAGTTCTGTTTCAGTTTTGTTCCGTAAAAGTCTTAAGAATATATATATATTTTTTTTAGTTTAGTCTTGTTTCACTTTATCTTGCATGATGTCACGCGTCCTGTTTTTACTCATTAAATACTTGATACATTCAGTGTTGATGCTATGGGCCACCTTTAATGCAGGGTTCATAATGTTTTGAAAAAAACGTGGAAAGGTTTTGGAAAAGTAAAGACCCAGAAAGTTTGGGAAAAGTCATGGATTTTTATTTGTATTTTTTTTACACAGCATAATGGTGTTTGATTAATAAGGAAAAAAAGAGTAAAAGTTAACTTCACATGGTCTTAACCTTAACGTTCTACTCAGTGAACAGGAAATGAACTGAAGGTAATTTCCTGTTCACTCACTTCTTGGGATGTAAAGTGTGGATTTAACAATGTGTCTTCACTGGGACGTGAACATAAATGTTAATTTAATGTTGAACCACATCATTTATTTCATTGTTAAACCTGAGGGTCAACTTTAACACAACACTTTAACTTTTTATTCTTATTGTTTAAAGTCGACTTGCATTTTTAAGAGTACATAGTCATGGAAATTTCCTGGAAAGTCATGGAAAAGTATTGGTGCTTGATAGTGGTTCCCAACCCTGGTCCTCCAGTACCACTATCCTGCATGTTTTAGGAGTTTCCCCTCTAACACACCTGATGAGCTTGATAATGACCAGCTGATCATTTGAACCAGGTGTGTTGGTTGAGGGATGCATCTAAAACATGTGGTACTGGAGGACCAGGGTTGGGAACCACTGGGTCAAAGTGTGTATGAACCCTGTAAAGGTTCAGTCCAGAAGAGTCCTGGTGCCTCCACAGACCGACCCCAGGTGGTCTTTAGTCCATGTGTATAGTTTAACCCAGGCTCCATTTACTCTTGTTTAAAGATGTGAATTTGAACATGGACAGAAGTTTGGTAGCAGAGTCTCTGTGGTCGACTGTGCACCTGTCGTTTGAATAGAGGAGGGTCTGATGTTTTCTGTGCAGTCGACCAAAGGGAAGTGGTGCAAACATGTGAGGAGTATATGTTACCGCTCACATGTTTGTTTCTGCTTCACTGACTGGAAAATGGCTTTGAGTCCAGCTGTGGGCTTCCAGGAAGTGAAACACAAGTCATGGTGTCTGTCATTTGAGTTGACGAACCCCCTCTGGTTGTTTGGATATGTTTACGGGGACACGGTGACAGGATGTGGAAGAGCGTCGCATGAAAATGGAGACTTGAACCGGAGGAGGGATTAAGCAACGGTCTGACATGTTGTTGTTGTGATGATGGAAACGGACAGACGTCGACCATGTCAGTCCAAAGTCTCCCTTAGGTGTTGATTTGGTTTGAGATGTGGAAACGATAAAGGCTGTAGTTGGTGACACCTATCATTTAAGTCACGATGTTCAGGGAGCGTCCTGTAGCTCCTGGTGACACCAAACTTTCTTTGTTTTGTTCCATAAAAGCCCAAGAGTGTGACTCCAGGTTGTCAGAGTTGACTGTAGACACTGACGGAAAACATGTGATCTCACTGCCCCTTCCACTGGGGGGGGGGGGGTCACAAGTATTGAAACTTAAACCTGCTGTGGAGACTGTCACAGCACTTCAGTCTAGTTTCATTATGAATATATATTTATATATTTTTGGACTGTAGACTTAAAAAAAAAAACCTTTAACATTCCCTGTCACTTTTTAAGACCTCATCAGGTGAAGGTACTTTACTGAAGTCAGTTTAAATTATTACACCAACATGAGTGGTACATATGAAGCATCTGGGAGTGGGTGGAGCCTCTAAAACTTAATGTCTGAAACATACACCTGTATTTTCCTCACTATAAGGTGCACCGTCGATGCATAGATTCTTCATATAAGGCGCATTAAGTCAAAACTAACATTAAAATTATATTCTACAGTCAGTCCTAATTGTGTTCTGATCATCCTCTCCTCACTGTTGTTCTAATCAAGACATGTTGTTGTTGTTGTTGTTGTTGTGTGCAGGCGGCCAACTACCTGGACATTAAGGGTCTGTTAGACGTCACATGCAAGACGGTGGCCAACATGATCAAAGGTAAAACCCCGGAGGAGATCAGGAAGACGTTTAACATCAAAAATGATTTCACAGAGGAGGAAGAAGCCCAGGTTAGTAACTGTTAATGTATTTATTCAACATTAATCCCCAGCGTGGCGCATTTGTAACCTCCTGTTTATTGTCTGACACAAACAGGTACGCAAAGAGAACCAGTGGTGTGAAGAGAAGTAAAGAAGATCCTGCCAACACTACCACACTGAAAAAAGGATTGTCCCTGCTAACTGGTTGCACTGGCGTTGTTCATACTTGTTAATATTTACATTTAGTATATTTAGATCCACACTTCCTCCCTCTCCTCTCCTGTGTTTCTGTATACTGATAGCATGACCATTTTAACCAGCCCGTGTGGTGTTGTTAATTTAAATAAAGCTCTTTCTTTGTTTGCACACGTCCGTTGTGTATCCACAAGAAATGAATAGTCCTGGCTTTATATGACTTAGGAGACAGTCCTTCCAAACCCCCCCAACCTCCCCCAATTATTGATTGCTATGGTTGTCTTTTTTTTTTTTTTTTTTTTTACTGGATTATGTTCTTTTAGGTTTAAAGATTGAAATAAAAAAAGGCTTTTTGGACATTGTAATAGAAAGGGTGAATATTTTATTTTTTGCTCTGTAAATGCATCTGTTTTGTGAAACCAAGTTAAGAGGAGATGGTCCGTTTTAAAGGAAAAGTGAATCTTTTTTTTGTTTTTTTTGCCTAATGTTTGGACTGGATGTCAGGTGTGTGTGCAGAGAGAACGCAGCGCTGGATAAACTCATTCCTGATTCATGTTGTATTGAATTGGAAGTGTCTCATAAGCTGGTTTAACGGATGATCAAATACATTGAAGGAGCAAATAAAACGTACAAAACAATGGTTAGTTTTTTTTGTTCTTTGTCACCCAAAGTTTTCCAGTTTTGTAAAGTACACTGAAGACACGGAAATATTAAAACACTTTTAATACATCAAACAAAAGTCAAACAAGTCATACATCAGAGTTGTTCGATGCTGCGTCATGATACAAAAGACGGGTTTTAACTGGGGAGGTTATTTTGATAGTGACAAATAATTAAAGCATTAAAATGAGCAGAGATGAATTTAAGGATCTACCGCAGCATTTCAGAAGGGGTGTCAAAAAATTGACCGTTTCATGGTTTTATCTAAAAATATGCTTTTTGGGTAAAATCTTTTTTTTTTTTCTTTTAGAATTTTATTTTTTGAAAATATATCGGCCACTGGAGGGAGAAAAAAAACACTTGGAAATTCTACCTATGGATCCTATGAACTTTAAAAAAAAAAAAAAAAAATCTAACTTTAACAACTGACCATAGTAACAGCTACAGATGGTTTAGGGTTTTACTTACAAAAAAATCCCTTTCTTGTTAGTAAAACTTAAAAAAGTCTTGCAAACGATACAGATATTTAAACAGTTTATGCATCATTCTTGTCCTAAAACCATCAAATTCTTAGTCATGAAGTGGCATAGTTTCATAATATGTAAATTTTGGGCTAAAATGACCGTTGTTGCTTTTGCTTTTAATGATGCAAAAGATAATGTAAAATGTTTAAATATATCCACAAGATTTTTTTTTAAAGTTTTACTAATAAAGGCATTTTTCACACCAAAATGGCAGTTACCATGGTAACTTGTTAAAGTTAGCTCAGTTAACATACAAAAGAGTTAATAGGATCCATAGATATCATTTCCAAATGTTTGATTTCCTCCAGTGGCAGATGTTTTTTAGAATTTTATTTCTAGAAAATACAAGACTTTAACCAAAAAAGCATATTTTGAGATAAAACCATGTGACCAGATTTTTTTACACACTTTCTGAAATGATGCAGTATGTTCTAAAGTTAATATCTGCCAATTTTGGTGCTTTAATAATTTATGTAAAGATTCTTCCAAATATTTGGATGAAGGGACCCCACTATTGGAGGTTTTCAATACTTATGTGAATGACCTCATTTTATTTAATTATAGCACAAGGGCGCCCTCTGCTGGAGGAAAACAGCTGTACAAAAAAGCTCCACTTACAGTTAAGACAACTAGACACTGTAAGCATGAAAAGGAAATTAAAGCCTTTTAGTCAAAATGTATTTGTTACATTAAAGTTGGAACATGCACAAATTCAGAACAAGAGGACAAACACAAAATGTATTGCTTTAAGAAACAGTGGAAAATAAAATCTTTTTTTTTTTTTTTTAGTTTTTCTTTTTCCATTTTCCATAAAAACATATAAAAGTTTAATTATAACAGGGAATTCCAACATTTATAAAAATTTTACAACACAATGAAATATAATAGTACCCATTTGGTCTTAGATTAGTTTACACAGCTGCAGAACTTTCAGTCATGGGAGGACGAGGAAAGAAAAAAACTCAATTTCTTTCACACCAGTAAAACATTTGACAAAACCACATGGGATTCACATGAAAGAATAAAATAAAGAGAAAAACAAAAGTGAAAATGTAACTGTTGATCAGCAATAGCTCAGCCTGTGTCTGGAACAAAGAACCTTTCATTTTTTCCCAGATCACAACCTACTGTAAATATCATTTTAAAAACTGGCACAGATGTGTTGAAAGTCAGTTTGTTGTCGTTTGTCCACAGAGCTGAGGTTCTGCTGGTCAGTCTGGTGCTCGCTGCTGCATCTCTTGGTTTAGTAATTACTGGTGGAAACATGAGAACTGAAAATGGCACTGAAATGTGGAGAAGACTGGGGTGCTTAGTAACATCTGCAGACGGAGGCTTTTAGGAAACTTCCAATCAGTGGGAAGAAGCTGAAATTAACTTTAACAGTAACTGGCTTGAATTGATTGTCTAAAAAATACAATGACATCTGATGTAGGACTGGGCGATATGTCCGAAAAATAAAATCTCCAATTTTTTCACAAATTACATTTGCATTTTCCCCCCTCGAGTACCGAAATGAGGCTAAAGCTAGGCTAGTTATATTAGCTCTAGTATAAGAAATGAAGCTAAAGCTAGGTTAGTTATATTAGCTCTAGTATAGGAAGTGAAGCTAAAGCTAGGCTAGTTATAATAGCTCTAGTATAGGAAATGAGGCTAAAGCTAGGCTAGCTATATTGGCTCTCGTACAGGAAAAGAAGTTAGAGCTAGGCTAAAAATATTAGCTCTAGTACAGGAAATGAAGCTAAAGCTAAGCTAGACATATTAGCAATATTAGGATGTAAAGTTGACTGGAAAACTGTTTAGTCACTAACTTAAATTAAAAGGAGATGCATCTTTATTGCGATATGTATAAACTATGTGTGAGCTGGAGTACGAGCCCAAGTTGATATCTGATCCCGTACCCGAACTGGACCAGAGCTCGAAACTATGGCAAGTCGTCAGCGCCAGAAATACACCACCTTTACTCGTGATAAAATACAAGTTTGCACATTAATACAGATTCATGTGAAAAATACCAGACTATCCCTTTAAAACACAGTGCAGGTGAAAAAAGAGCAGTGTAAATGGCATTTTTAAGCATTTTTAACATGTAAAGTTGTATTTTAAGGTGAGTAAAGGTGTAGTTCTGGCGCTGATGCTTTGCCATATGAAACGGCTCTGCACGCTCGAACTGTTGCTGTACAGTGTGCATGAACCCGCAGTAACAAGGGTTGCATGTGCCAGTATTCTGGAAGTGAGGAGGAAAAAAATGAGTTTTTATTTTATTTAATTTTTAAAAATTTTAATAAACAAAAACCTTTAAGTAATGGATCAAATGGATAAATCGCTCAGGCCTAATCTGATGTCATGTTAATGTATTTATAATGAGTCCTAGAAAGTGAGTTTTTCTTGGTGGTTTTGGCTGCAGTAGCTGTGTCTGTTTTTCATTCATCAGATGGTTTTTACCAAAAGGACTTTTTATCACATGGGCTCAGAGTTTGAAGCTTCCAGCTCCAGAATAAAGACTTTATTAAGACGTCGGACATGATTGGTTTAAAGGATGGATGTGTGGGTTCTAGTGGCTTCTAGTGGTAAAGTTTCACATTACAACCAACTGAACCCCTGTCGTTGTCGTTCATTTAGTTCATTCTGGGTTTTATAGTCGAGGTGATCTCATCTCTGGTCTAGGCTTAGATATGGTAAATAAATAGAATTAATATTTTTAAGAGGAAAAAAAAACCAGCCCCTCGACAAAAGCAAATTTGACCAAATTCAGTCAATGTAAATACTACACTGACTGAGTTTATCCAATATTACAAGTTTTCGGCAAATTGTCCCAGTTATTGTAGTTTCTGGTTGGGTTTTCTTAATCATAGCAGTTTGACACATGTTGAACCATATGAAGAGTTCATTTGCAAAAACAGATAACTCCATATTTCGTTTTTTTTTTCAGAAAATTGCATTTTTTACTCTACGTTCCAGGTAATACTCATTGATTTGATATATTATTTATTAAATTTAGTGGCTCTTACCAAATGAAAGAAATAATATATCAAATAAATCAGTATTATCTGCGGAATGTAGAGTAAAAAATGACATTTTCTGAAAAAAAAAAGAAAAATGGAGTTATCTGTTTTTGCAAATGAACTCTTCATATATTACCAATTGACCAATTTTTTTTTTTTTTTTTTTTTTTTTTTTTTTTAGTAATTGAGTACATTTTTATTCTCTGGGATATTTTGGAATGTCACTGCAAAAAACACTGATAAATAATGCAATAGACATCAAAGCAGACATGAAATTTGGTATTTTAGGTGATAAGAATCTTAAATATCAATCATGCAAAATCTAGGAACGACTGTTTGGAGCTGTTGTAGAACCATGGAGAACACGTCAACACTTTGGCTGAATCTCATTTCACACCTAACCCTCTGTGTAGGGGTAAGGGTGTCTCAGTTCAGGTTAAAGTAGAGGGGGAGGGGAGGGGCTTTATACCCTTCAAATGGAGATTTTCCAGAGGGAGACTCCAAATGAAGGAGTACGAGAAATTTCCCAAAATACAATGTGAATCCTTTTGAAAATGGAGGCATCTATGAAAGAAGTACACATCTAGTATTTGTAATTAACAGTTTTTAGGTTGTGATAACTGTCGTATAAAGTTTGACATTGTCACAATGTGTAATGGTCATTTTCTCCGTAAAACGCACATGAAAAAATTAGCTATTTACGTAAATGTGTAGCAATCGGTCGATGCATAGCACTTCTCTGATTCGACGTAGATATTAGTAAAAATATTGTTCATATCCTACTACAGCAGCAGACATGTTTGTTTACTTCTGGTTAAAGCTGTGCTTTTTGGTTCTGTAACAACTGGTGGAGTGAACTGATGATGTAGGTGGGTGTTGAAGGGGTGTCCCAGTTCATAGACAGACCCTCCAGGATTTCATGATGTTTCGATTTGTAACTTCGACACAAATTCAGTTAATCCCTGTGAATTCAGCACGATGTTAAAATTTTAACCAATCACTGCAACTTTCCTGCAAAATGTGACCAATCATCTGCGACGTCTTGAGCTGCTAGTTCTACCTTTTCCTGTTTCCCTTAAAGTACGAAGAAACGCGTGCGCACATTTGACGACTAAAATGTTGCACTAGTACCAACTGCTGCATTTGGAAGAGTAGTTTTACTGCTGCGTTTTTATCGTCCAGGTCATATTTTAAAGGTTGTCTTAATATCAGTGTCTTTGTTCTATTTTAGTCAGAAACTGCCTCTACTACACAGTACACAGTACACAGTACTAGTAGTAATGTTTTTTTTTGACTGGCTGAGACATTTATATTATGTTTTATAACTTCATGTAGTGTTCTGAGGTCATATGAACTTTAACCTTTGAACCAACAGATGCATTTGAAAAAAATAGTTTGTTGCTTTTTCTCGTAATCGTTTTTCCATCTCGATAAAAGGTAGTTTTAAAGACCGTATCACCATGACTTTGAACTTTCACTTCCTCCTGCAACAAGATTAAAAAGCCCTGCAACTTTCATCACAATTTTTCGGAAAAGCTCATGTTACATCAGACATTTTAGTACGAAACAAATGAAAAAAGGCCTGGAGGGACTGACTAGGGGTTGGTTTTCAAGCCCTACCCCTTATAGCTCCATTTGAAGGGTTAGGGGTAAAGGGGTGAAATGAGATTCAGCCTTATTCTCTAAAGCAAATAAAACCCTTTTCTATGATATGATTTGATGCCGTATCAATGACTTCCATCCTCGTATAAATGTCCACACTGAACCATCTCGTGTCTTTTCTTGGTCCTGACCTTCCGCAGTCGGACTCTGACACACAGAACACGAGAGCACGGATGAGTGTGATGAAGATGAGGGGCGTGGCTTTGCTCTGGGGCCATCACTGAGTCTCCGTTAGAACTTTGAGGGACAGTCCTGCGGCCTTGGCTGCGGACAGCGGCGCGGCAGAGATGTGCGTCTGCCTGCCGCTCTGTTCCTGGTGTGTGATGTTTTTGGGCTGGTGGGCGGAGCCGCGCTTGCCTGCGGGCGGCTCCAGCGGGAGGCGTGTGTGCAAGCGCGTGAGCACCGGCGGGGACAGGCGGAGGCGTGACGAAGGGGAGGCGGGCGGCGGTGGGGGGGAGCAACCCGGTGATGATGATGATGACGGTCGATGCTGCTGCTGCTGTTGGTGCTGGTGGCGGTGGTGGGAGGGGAGGAGACGGTGACAGATGGGGGAGGGAGACGGGGGAGAGTCTATAGCACTTAAATCTGAAGAAGTTGGGCTGGGGCAGCCTCCTCCTTGAAGGTAGCGAATGCACTTCTTTTTCCTCCTAGGGACAGTCAGAGAGAGTTATCTGTGAATAAAGTGTGGATGGGAAACGTCAGCAGAATTCAGCAAATGAGGAGACACATGGCAACAAACAACAACACATGGATTAGAAGACGTATGAAGATGTTGTAAACTACATGTAGAATGACGACATGA
Source organism: Siphamia tubifer (assembly GCA_020466265.1). NCBI lineage: Eukaryota > Metazoa > Chordata > Actinopteri > Kurtiformes > Apogonidae > Siphamia > Siphamia tubifer. The sequence continues at coordinate 4,072,217 of CM035796.1, forward strand.
CCATGACAGTAGGAACTAGTGTTCACACAATGTCTAATCTCACCCCTATCTTGTGTCAATCTCAAGTTTCTATGACAACCAGTTCTTGAATTACAGCCAGTAATGTGATTTCTGCTAAAATGCGACCTTGACCTTTGACCTTCGGTGCGTGTAATATGATAATATATCCAGTATTGATTAAGTTAGTGTGATATGTCTATGTTTGACACACACAGTGTTACACAAGTTAATTTTGTAACATGTCACCGTTGACCTCCAGAGATCTGAAAACATATTGGTCACAGGTGAAAACACCAACTACGGAAATTGTAGAAATCGTTTGGTACCAATCTGAAGGTTCTGTGACCCTCTGTTCTTGAGTTACAACTGATGTGATTTTGAAGTTTTAGTTAATTGTGATCTTGACCTTTGACCTTTACCCAAATTGATTATTGCATTTGATGTGTATTAGCTATATGTATATGCCCATGTAATCTAATGGTAATATCTCAAATATTGAGTTATAGCATGATATGTCTCTGCGGGTCGCGCACACACACACACACACACACACACACACACACCTCTTCCAACCAATGTTGGGCACAGAAATGCTTTAGCTAACATATTAAACTTAGCTTACCAGACTAGCATCACTGATAAAAACCATCTAATCAACCCAATGTCACCATGAAATAAGAAAATATGAATGTGTAATTACATAACACTGCATTCTATAAGTTATTCCAACATTATTTTTTCCTTTTTTTGCTTAGCGTACCAATGGCTGTCAGTACTGATGATATGCTAGCAGTGTCATTAGCCTAATTAAACTTTATGTAGCCTTCAACCCAATTACTGTAGCCTTTCAACAAGACAGTCCGAGAAATATTACAGTCCTTACACGCCTATTGATCAACAATATTGATCGTTAACTCTGGCATGACGGACAGATTGGTCCAAACTGCTGGCATGTTAGCAACACAAACATTCACTGAAAATAGTGATTGACAATGTATGAAACTGTGTACTTCTGTTTAACTTCTCTACCCGCCAGGTGAATAAGATGACTGACAAAGGCATTATATACTATCCATTGTTGTTGTTGTTCTTGTTATTATTATTATAAGCCAGTGTTTGTGTTTGTGTGACAGTGTTTGCCCTAGCATTTGGGGGCGGAGCTTCTGAATGGAGTTATGCTCAGTGTGACAGTATCATCCACTCCTTTAAGCTGCAGTAGGGGTTGTCATTCTGTGTGCATCCTTCCAGACTGACAGTGTGAGGTGTTGTACGGCGAACGCAGCATCAAAGCAGTTAACAGGATCCCATGATCATTACCAGAATATGATATGAGTCACCTGGTTTAACCGCAAGGAAAGGCGCGAAGCCATATTTAGACACAAACACAGGGAGACAGAGAGAAAAGAGTGCAATAGAAAGTGATTTCTAAATGTCAGAGTTCACCATCAAAAGGCGTCCGTTACCACATTGCATGAATGGAGAAAGTTGAAAGCAGATGGGCATGAGAATGCTGTCAAAATGCAACGCTGCAGGGAGTGTGTGTGTGTGTGTGTGTGTGTTTTGTGAGCTGTGGTGATAAGGAGTTGCTCTAACCACATTCAGGCCCTTTGTTCTTGCAAACCGAAACACACACACACACACACACACACTTGGATTTCCATGACGTGGTCGTGGGGAAGACAGTGGGGTGTCTCCAGTGCTTGTGGTGGAGGGAGCTGCTTTTTCTGCACAAACCACACAAAGTCCTGAATCCTGCAGCAAACCCCATCACTGTTATGGCGTGAGGTGTTGAAAAGCCCACGCTGATGATTTATGATTTATGTGCGAGTGTTAGCATCGTTTTGTTTTTCTACAGTAAGAAGGCAGAGGGGCGCTGGTCGTTATGGATTTTCATCATTTCAGTAGGAAAAGGGTCATGTTTATTCATCCTCCTTCGTCCACTTCACTAAGACCAGATGTCATCTGATTATTACCTCCACCAAGAGGTTGTGTTTTTGTTGGAGTTTTATGGATGGGTTTTGATAACATTTTCAGGATGTGTTGAGAGTGTCACAAGGAACAAATGATGACAGTTTGGTGGTGATCCGGAAGAGATCCTGTATTCTGGATCACTTTAAAATTGATTCTCCATTCCCAATGTAACATTTCCAAGTGATCCAGTATCCAGGATCTCTTCAGGATCACCACCAAACTGTCATCATTTGTTCCTTGTGACACTCTCAACACATCCTGAAAATGTTATCAAAATCCATCCCTAATTTTTTGAGTAATGTTTTTATAGGAGGAATTTCTAACGTTTGCTTTTGTTTCAGTATAAACTGGAATTAGCAGCTTGTGTTTGTTTACCTCCACCAACTGGAGAAATTATAATTATATCTGTTCACACTCATGGAGTAAAGACTGAAGGAGGGTTTTTTTGGGCAAGGATTTACTTTACTGAGAAACATTTCCAATGTCAAACATCCTGTCTTTACTGAACTTTTCATTTTTGGCACAGGAGATTAATCTGCTTTTTATGGGGAAGTACACTGAAGCTGACCTTTCACCTTTTGGATCTAAAACTAATCATGTCTGTTCTTTTCAGTTCAGTTGTGGCCCCTAAGTATTTAAGTCTAATGATAGAAATTCTAGTATAAACTATTTATGTCACTCAAATGATTGTGTGGGGTGGAACGTGGGCATTTTCTTTAGTCTTGATGTTAAATCTGAGTGTGTCATTGAACTCCCCATATGTGAAAACCTATAAAAACACATTAAATTCATGTTTTTCCCTTCTGCAGTCAAAAAGATAACTACGCCATTAGATTTTGACCTGCTGTCGGCCATATTGGATTTTCTCCATTTTGAGGCATTATGGGACATTTTTGCGCCTGGCATACAGAAGATTTTAATTCAGCATCCTTCAAAACCACTAAAAACATTGTATGCCAATAGTTAACATGAAATGCCTTCAGAACTTTAAATGGGCACATTTTGCTAAATCCTGCTTTAGTCTAATTATAAAATATTAAAAATATCAACAAGAATTAAATAGAGATGTATTTGGCTATATACAATATAGTGTGAATAATAATAATATGGAACAGTACAATATTCAGTTGTAATAATGTGCAAAATGAACCAGTGCAAAAATGATCTGTTTAACTTAACCAGTTACAAGTTAAACAGTAACCTAACTGAATAATGTTATCACTTGTCATAATTTACCAAACCATAGCAACTTTTTGACCAGTCGTCAAAAAAAAAGGGGGGTTTAGACCAGCTCTAAGTGTAAAGTGTCAGAAGGTAACATTTGTTATGATGTAGAGTGATATAAATATAATGTGAGTGACTGATTAATAAAAAAACAAAACAAAGTGAAGGACACAGTTGTTAGTGACAAAGGGCATGCAGAGCTCAGATCGTCTCCAAACGCAGAAATAATCTCATTATCAGGAGGTAGAGTTGAGGAAAACGATGAAATGACCGCTCCTCCACCTTAGAACTACTGAAGAGCAGATGGTTGATGGAGGGTTAGGGGTGAGCGAGGGCGTGATGGGGTGGAGGTTGGGTACACACCTGCAGGGACCACACCAGTCGGTTTGTTGGTTGAGGCCGAAGCGAGCCCGGCATTTCTTAGGAGAGCCTGGGTCTGACCACAATGCACAGCATGCACGAAAAAACACCACAGAAAGGAAGAAGGAGAAGCGAGAAAGAAGAAACAGAACAGGTGAAGAAAACAAGAGCTGAAAATCAGATCAGAAAAAAGCACCAACAGGGCTCGTCCACGATGGTTAAACTGTTAGTAAACACAGCAAAAAAAAAACACCAACGACCACGAGAACAAACCAGCGCACGCCGCTGTTAAA